>JASVEL010005265.1:0-59866 GCA_032618575.1 Nicotiana noctiflora
CGTTCGCATAGAACAACCCAGGACCCCCCTGCCTTCCTTCTTCGTGTTCGCATAAGCCTTATCGCGAATGCGATGCTTCCCAGCATTTCCTCATCGCGAACGCGACACTACTATCGCGAACGCGTAGTATATTTTTGCCCAGTAAAATTTTTAAAAACGGGACAGAACCAGTGTATTCGGATTTTTCACTCTTTTATCACGAACCCTCTTCTCTCCCAAGCCCTAGGAAGCCATTAACGCTCCCAAGCTTCAAGACCCTTTAAGTATGTAATTTCCCGCTTATTTCCTTCACTTTTCTTTCATTAATTAACTAGTTTCTAAGCCTAAATCATGAAAATAAGGTAGAAATTATGGGGTTTGAGCAAAGTTAGGTTTTTGAGAATTTTGGGTAATTCAACCTCAATTTGGGGTCGAATCTTAATTTAAATTATATCCTTAGATTCGTGGGGTTATGGGTGAATTTATTTTGGTTCGAACCTTGTGTTTTGACCAAGCGAGCCCGGGGTTTTTTCTGCGATTTTTGGACAGCATGTTAGAAGGACTTTAATTAAGTGATTGGGCTGGTTTGTTGAGTCGAATTGATGATATTAAATAAATTGTGTATAGATACGATTGAATGAGAGCAAAATTCGAAAGGAAAGGCATTGCTTGAGGACTGAGTTGGCAGTAAATCTTCGAGGTAAGTGTTTGATCTATCCTAGCTTTAGGGAATAAGATTAAAGTATAATAATTTGCTATTTGCTAAATGATCGAGTGCAATGTATAGGCGTGGTGACGAGTGTCTATACATCAGAGTCTAGCATGACCGTGAGTCATTGTTGGTACATGTTATGAACTAATGTGGAACTCTCCTAAGCTAAATTATGATTAATCCCTTGCCGGGATGGTTAAATTATTGAGCCTTGCCGGGTTGTGAAAGTTATTGTTATTATTCCCTTACAGGGACCTTATTATTGTTGTTGTATTTGTTTCATTGCCGGGACCTTATTGTGTTGTTGTTACTCCCTTGCCGGGATGGTACTTATTTTTTATTTGGGTGAGGAAGAGTGATATTGTCTTCGGGATCATTCCGTGCCATTTTTTAACTATTTATGCACGAAGGAACATTTCGTGCCATTGTTAATTATTTATGCACGAAGGAACATTCCGTGTCATTGTTGATTATTTATGCACGAAGGAATATTCCGTGCCATGAATGAAAGTTATGAGAGTAAAAGCACGAAGGGGTGATGCCGTGCACTTTTATATGATTGTTTGGGTGAGGATGAGAGTAAAAGCACGAAGGGTGATGCCGTGCACTTTTATATGATTGTTTGGGTGAGGATGAGAGTAAAAGCACGAAGGGTGATGCCGTGCAACTATTAAATTGCTTATTTTATTATAATTATTATTGCGTTTTGTTTTCTATTACGTTGATGAATTATATATATTTAATTGTGCTCCCCATATCAGGTTTCCTCCCTTTTATTTTGTTTAATTGTTATTTCTGTTGATTTGTGGTACGTATGTATATAGAACTGCACATGTTTACGTGAGTGTCTGGTCTTCGTCTTATCACTACTTCGCCGGGATATGCCGGGCATTTACCAGCACATGGGGTCGGTTATGCTGATACTACACTTCTGTACGTTTTTGCATAGGTCCAGGTCTTGAGTAGCAGCACTAGTAGTTCGATAGTAGAATTTTCATTACTTTGAGATTGAGGTAGCTTGCAGGCGTCCGCAGACCCGGCATCTCTTCTTATGTTACTATAGTCTCATTGTTTCGAGACAAACGGTCGTTATATTTCTTTCAGGCCATTAAATATATTTATTCTTAGTATTTCGTGAGTTAGTGACTCCACATCTTGGCTAGAGGATCTATGTTGAGTATTTCATATTTAATTCAAATTTACAAAAGCAGACTTCCGTATTTATTATTATTATATATGTTATTAAATTGACAACAGAAAGGTGTTATTATTGAAAATACTATTGAGTAAATTGGCTTGCCTAGCTACCATGAGTAGGCGCCATCACGATCCCGATGGTGAGAAATTCGGGTCGTGACAAACCATCATATAAATATGTAAATTTCATTTATATTTTTAAGACTTTATAGTGAATTTTCTTTAGAAAATGTAGAAATATTTGGGATCCTCTCATGTATTAACCTAGAAAGTGTAAATTAACAAAAAAATAATATTGTTAGACGACTAAGAAAATTACTATCATGTGTTACTAAGAAAGTTCTCCTATTATAATATTAATAGATCATATATTTGTCAATTTTTTCCATATTTACTAAACATATATTCACTTATCAAAGACTTAAATTTTAATAAAGTAAAATTGAAATAATATTCATGTAACAAAATAACCTAAAAACCCGGCAAAATCAAACCAATCCAAATCGATATAATTGATTTGGTTCGATTTTGATAAAAACCGAGCCATCCCAATCCATATTCACCCCTACTTGGAAGTATACATAAGTAGAGCCACATGCCATATCATAAGTAAAGTTACTTACAATTATGTGTTAAATCGACTTGATGGTGTACATTCTTTGTCTCTTGGGGATGACAAAATTGTTCAAAGACAACAGTTAACTATTCATATTATCCACACAAAAATTGGTCGGATAATAAATTTTTTAAAAACGGGTCAAATTTGAATAAGAATCATATTATCCATTTAGAAAATGAATAATCAATGAGTAATCAATGAGTCTAACATTTACATTTATAAAGCTTCAACTTAGGGGTTCCTCAAGTTAACTTATTTTTATCTGTATTAAATATGGATCGGATCGGATAATTGATCCGTTTTTTATTATCTATTTTCTATCCGAACCATATCCGACCCAACTACTTGTTTGCCACTCCTATTGTCTCTCCATAAATTAAACTCTTAAATTAGGAAAACAAGGAGTTTATGGCGGATACATGTCACGACCCAAACCCTGGTCGTGATGGCGCCCAACACAATGCTAGGCAAGCCCGACCATATTATCTCTTTAACCAGCCAATTATTAAATAAATTAAACTTAAACAGTAGTTAGTCATAGCAAGTGATAACCGAAACGTCAAAACATACAAAATACGGTCCCAAACATATCGTGGTGTCACGAGACTGAGCCTCTACAGAATAGCATCCTAATACAACCAAGTCTAGACAAATAGGAAACCAACAAGATGATAAAGAAGGAGAAAACAAGCTCTGCGGACGCTGGCAGCTACCTCGTAATCTCCGCAAAAGTAGGTATGGATCAGCAGCTACAATGTCTCAACTGCTCTCGGGCACCTGTGGATCTGCACCAAAAAGTGCAGGGGAGTGGGGTGAGTATATTTCAACTCAGTGAGTAACAATAATAAATAATAGCTGAAAGTAAGAACTCCTGTGCTATCACTTAGCAGTTCTAAGGCAACCTTCACAAGTACGTCATCACTATAGTAGTACTCTAACCTCCAATCTACGTTTATCTCTGCAAGATTCCACCCTGAACCAACCCTCACTCGTACCCTACGGTGTACGGCCATCTCAACATATAAAGACACATACTTATGTCTATAATGTATAAGTATTTAAGTAACTAGTAGGGTATGATTAAGTATAATGTTGCGGCGTGCAGCCCGCTCCATTTAACGTCGACGGCGCTCACTGGGGGTGTATACAGACTTCGCTGGGGGTGTATACAGACTTCGGAGGGGCTCCCTAGACCCAAGCGCTATGGTGCTATGGCGTGCAGCCAGGTCCACCATATATCACTGCGGCGTGCAGTCCGATCCAATATATATATATACATATATAATTATACCGCTGCGGCGTACAGCCCGATCCCATAATATACCAGCGCTCACTGGAATGTGTGCAGACTCAGACTCCGAAGGGGCTCCTACAACCCAAGCGCAATAATACTGCGGCGTGCAGTCCGTCCCACATGTATATTACATGTATATTACATGTACATTACTGCGGCGTGCAGTCCGATCCAATATAGGTATCTATATACGTAATACCTCATAATGGGTCCTCGACCCTATCCCAGTCAGTATGCACTTGGCCTCTCAGGCCCAATATAATATATCACAATGGGTCCTTGACCCTGTCTCAGTTAATATAGACTTGGCCTTTCAGGCCCAATATAACATCTCATAATGGGTCCTCGACCTATCTCATCTCAATCGGTATAAACTTGGCCTTTCAGGCCCACTCAGCTAGAACAGGGAATTCCACCCTAGATAATCCCTCTCAATGTACACATCTAGTACAGGCTCATATTATGCTATACAGCTAGAGCTATGGCTGAGTGTATATTACCAACACGATATAAAGATCACCTAGCTCTATAGGTTCCCTAATGCGCTACAGATCGGCACAAGGCCCCAAACATGGCTATCAGCCCAATGGTACAGTTATAACCTCATTAATAGTTGTACAACACAGTATTCTATTAGCCGGGAAGGACTAAGTCCGAACCCCCTATCACAATGTCACCACGCCCATCATAGAACGTGTGTCTCATCTCAATATAGCACTGTAAAGTGCTAGTACGGGGTTTCAAACCCTCGGTACATTATTTACTACTACCACTCACCTCGAACCGGTAGAAGCTTCAATCCGCCTTGCGCTTGCCTCGCAAATCAATCTCCTCGGATGCCAACTCCGCTCAAAATCATAGAGAATGCATCAATATACGCTAATTTCACGAAATTCATTCGAAATAACCCAATTTATATCAAAACCCACAAGTTGTCAAAACCCGACTTTTGGTACACTTGTCGAAAAATTATAAAAATTACATATTCGAAATCCTCATCTCGACACGAGTCTAGGCATATAAGATTTACCAAATTCGGACTCCATTTGCCCATTCAAAACCTTGATTTTCTAAAATCCAAGACTAGGGCTAAATCCTCCATAATTACCCCAAATTCCTCCATTTTCATGATATAATTGCATGATATTATCAATACTAATCATAATATGAGTTCATAGTTGATTACCTGATGATTTCCCTTGATTTTCTCCTCAAAATCGCCCAAAATCGCCCTTAAGCCGAGACCCCCAAATGTTAAAATGTTTCCGAAATTTTCTAACTTCTGATACACTTACTTACAGCGATTTTCGCTTCTGCGGAAGAATTTCTCCGCTTCTACGCTCCCGTATCCGCGACCAAAGGGTCGCTTCAGCGGTTCCAGGCCTAGCCGGCCAAATCCGCTTCTGCGGTATACGGACCGCCTCTGCGCGTCCGCCTCTGCGAAGATTTTCCCGCTTCTGCGGGTTTTTCCGCTTCTGCGTCTAGGCGTCCGCCTCTGCGGACTCGCCTAAGCGGCTACCCTTCCGCTTCTGCGATACTTCACCTCATAGCCCTTGGCCGCTTCTGCGGCTCACCTGTCCGCTTCCGCGATTCCGCTTCAGCGGAAAATGCTCCGCTTCTGCGGTGCCCAGCGCTTCTGCGCTCCTGGTCCGCTTCAGCGCACCCGCTCCTGCGCCCATAATTCCGCAGGAGCGGAAACAACAGAAGCAGTGCACTAATTTCTGCAATTTTCCATATTTTTCTCCCGATTAACCCTCCGAAAACACCCCGAGGCCCCCGGGACCTCATTCAAACACACTAACACATCCTAATTCCTTATTCGAACTTGTTCCAATCATAAAAACACCATCCTAAATATCAAAATCACCAATTAACCACGGATTCAAGCCTAAATTCCTTAAAACTTTCCGAATTACACATTTGATGAAAAACCCGACCAAACGACGTCCGAATGACCTGAAATTTTGCAGGCACATCCAAAATCACCTAACGGAGCTACTGCAACTGTCGAAATTCCATTCCGACTCCCGGATCAAAATCTCACCTACCGTTCGGATTTCGCCAAAATTCAACCTTAGCCAATTCAAGCCTATTTCTACACGGGCCTCCAAATTCAATTCCGATCGCTCCCCTAAGTCACAAATCACCTTCCGGAACTAACCGAATCATCAGAATTCGATTCCGAGCCCTCTAACCAAATAGTCAACTCCGGGTTGACTTTCCTTATTCAAGTCTCCTTCAAAAAGGCTATATGCCTCATTTTCAATCCAATTCACTCCTAACTCCCCCAATAGACTCTAGCACGTATATAAAAGCATGAATTATGTAATTACAACATAACGGGGTGGTAATTCCCGTGACGACGGGCCGGGTCGTCACATTCTCCCTCTCTTAAGCAAACGCTCGTCCTCGAGCGGGTCAAGAAACATACCTGAAGTCTCAAATAGCTGAGGGTATCTGCTTCGCATCTCCTGCTCGACCTCCCAAGTAGCCTCTTCCACGGGTCGACCTCTCCACTGAACCTTAACTGATGCAATCTCCTTAGACCTCAATTTTCTCACCTGACGTCCCAAAATGGCAATAGGCTCCACATCATAGGATAGATCACCATCAAGCTGAATGGTACTGAAGTCTAATATATGAGACGGATCTCCAATGTACTTCCGGAGCATAGACACATGGAATACTGGATGAACGCTGGATAAGCTGGGTGGCAAGGCCAACTCATATGCCACCTCTCCAACTCTCCTGAGTATCTCAAAAGGACCAATGTACCTGGGACTCAGCTTCCCTTTCTTCCCGAACCTCATGACACCCTTCATGGGTGAAACCTTCAGCAATACCCTATCACCAACCATGAAAGACAACTCTCGAACTCTACGGTCTGCATAACTCTTCTGGCGAGACTGTGCCGTGCGAAGCCTCTCCTGGATCAACTTTGCTCTATCCAGAGCATCCTGAACTAACTCGGTCCCTATCAACCTATCCTCACCAGGCTCAAACCATCCGACGGGGGATCTACACCGTCTGCCATACAATGCCTCGTACGGGGCCATCTGAATACTCGACTGATAACTGTTGTTGTAGGCAAACTCAGCAAGTGGCAGGAACTCATCCCACGAACCACCAAAGTCAATCACACATGCCCGCAACATATCCTCTAGGATCTGAATAGTACGCTCCGACTGCCCGTCTATCTGGGGGTGAAATGCGGTGCTCAACTCAACCCGCATACCCATCTCTTGCTGAAATGCTCTCCAAAACTGAGAAGTGAACTGAGTGCCTCTGTCGGATATAATAGACACTGGGACCCCATGCAACCTGACAATCTCCCGAATAAAGATCACTGCCAACTGCTCCGATGAGTAAGTAGTGCTAACTGGGATGAAATGTGCGGACTTAGTCAGCCGATCAACAATCACCCATACAGAATCAAACTTCCTTGCTGTCCGAGGGAGTCCAATAACAAAATTCATGGTGATCCTCTCCCATTTCCACTCGAGAATGACCATACGCTGAAGAACACCGCCCGGTCTCTGATGCTCATACTTGACCTGCTGGCAATTGAGGCACTTAGCTACATGCCTAACAATATCCATCTTCATTCTCCTCCACCAGTAGTGTTGTCTCAAGTCTTGGTACATCTTTGCGGCACCTGGGTGAATAGAGTACCGCGAACTGTGTGCCTCCTCAAGTATCAACTCCCGCAAACCATCAACATTGGGCACACATATACGGCCCTGCATCCTCAAAACACCATCACTGTCGATAGTCACATCTCTGACATCATTATGCTGTACTCTGTCCTTAAGGACAAGCAAATGTGGGTCATCATACTGTCGCTCTCTGATGCGATCATATAAGGAAGATCGAGAAACAATACAAGCCAACACTCGACTCGGCTCCGAAATATCTAATCTCACTAGCCGATTGGCTAGGGCCTGAACATCATAAGCAAATGGCCTCTCCCCAACTGGGATGAAAGCTAGGCTGCCCATGCTAACCGCCTTCCGACTCAAGGCATCGGCCACCACATTGGCCTTTCCCGGATGATACAAAATAGTGATATCATAGTCCTTAAGCAACTCCAACCACCTCCGCTGTCTCAAATTAAGGTCCTTCTGTCTGAATAAGTGCTGAAGGTTGCGATGATCCGTGAACACCTCACATGAGACACCATACAGGTAATGCCTCCAAATCTTCAAAGCATGAACTATAGCTGCTAGCTCCAAATCATGAACAGGATAGTTCTTCTCGTGGGGCTTCAACTGACGAGAAGCATAAGCAATGACCCAACCCTCCTGCATCAACACACAACCAATGCCAACTCCTGAGGCATCACAATACACAGTATAAGGATCTGAAGCGGACAACAGAATCAAAATTGGTGTTGTGGTCAGTGCTGTCTTGAGCTTCTGAAAGCTCTCATCGCACTCCTCGGACCATAAGAAAGAGACACCCGTCTGAGTCAATTTAGTCAAGGGTGAAGCAATAGAAGAGAATCCCTGGACGAAGCGGCGATAGTACCCTGCCAATCCCAGAAAGCTACGGATCTCCGTAACTGAGGTCGGTCTGGGCCAACTTTGCACTGCCTCTACCTTCCTCGGATCTACCTGAATACCATCACGGGACACCACATGTCCTAAGAATGCCACAGTCTCAAGCCAGAACTCGCACTTGGAAAACTTGGCATACAGCTTCTCCTCTCTCAATCTCTGCAATACAATACTCAAGTGCTGAGCATGCTCCTCCTAACTACAAGAGTAGACTAGAATGTCATCAATGAACACAATCACAAATGAATCAAGATAGGGCCTGAACACACTGTTCATTAGATGCATAAATGCCACTGGGGCGTTGGTCAGACCAAAAGACATCACAAGGAACTCATAGTGACCATATATGGTCCTGAATGCAGTCTTCATAATGTCGGACTCTCTAATCTTCAGCTGATGGTAGCCTGAACGAAGATCAATCTTCGAGAACACCCTAGCTCCCTGGAGCTGATCAAATAAATCATCGATACGAGGAAGAGGATACTTATTCTTCACTGTTACTTTGTTTAGCTGCCTATAGTCAATACACGTCCTCATAGATCCGTCCTTAACTGCTAAAAGCAGGGCCAGGTGCACCCACGGTGACACGCTCGGCCGAATGAACCCACTTATCTAGGAGTTCACTGGAGCACTCCTTCAATTCCTTCAACTCAGTGGTGCCGTCCGATACGGAGGAATAGAAATAAGCCTGAGTGCCCGGCACGAAATCGATACCAAAATCAATATCCCTGTCCGGCATGCCTGGCAGGTCTGAGGGAAACACGTCAGGAAAGTCTCGCACAATGGGAATAGAATCAATACTGGGCGTCTGGGCCTCGACCTCCCGCGCAAATGCTAAATAAGAGAGACATCCCTTCCCAACCATTCGTTGGGTTGAGGAAAGATATTACCCTGCTAGGTACATACTCGGTCGTGCCTCGCCACTCGATCCTCTGAATGCCGGCATAGCCAAAGTGACTGTCTTAGCATGACGATCCAGAATAGCATGACATGGAGATAGCCGGTCCATGCCCGATATAACATCAAAATCAATCATCTTTGAGAAGCAACGAGTCTACTCGGGTCTCCAAGACCTCCGATAGTGACCAAACGGGACCGGTATACGTGGTCCGCGACAATAATATCCCTACGGGGTAGATACATACTGCTGGCGGCTCGAAGACTCACTCGGGTCGATGCCCGAATGAGGAGCAAAATATGTAGACACATAAGAATAAGTAGAGCCGGGATCAAACAATGCTGAGGCATCTCTGCAGCGGTGAATTTCGACTTGTAATGACATCATCGAAGCAACGACCTCGGATCGGCACTGAAAAGCATAGCATCTAGCACTGACCGCTGATCGGCCTCCCGCCGAGGGCGACCACTAGACTGTCGACCTACCGCCTAGCGGGCGGGGCGGGTCGTTGAAGTAGAAGGACCGGATGACGAGGTGCGCCCTCTGCTGATAAGATCTGGAAACAAGACGGGGACAATCCCTACGGTGATGCCCAAACTCTCCGCACTCGTAGCGACTCCCGGTCTTCGGGTCGCGGGCCCGATAAGGACCTGCAGCGGCTGGAATGGCCGGCTGATGAACTAGGCCGAGATGAACCACGAGCGGATGGGGCTGTGAAGAACTACGAGTGGCATGGCGTAGAGGCTGGGCGGCTGCGGTGCGAACCACGATAATCCTGTCTAGGAGTCCGTCGCGACGATCCGGCGTCTCGGCTGCGAAGACCGAAAGAAGCGACCTCGGCTCCTGTCGACTACGGCCTACGGTACGCGTGCCGGCTGGAGCTAAGTCGCTCGCCGAGGCCTCTTGGCCTCCTCTCATCCCGCTCTCTGCGGCGATCTGTCTCCATGTCGCGAGCAATATCCACGGCATCCTCAAATGTACGACTCAAAACCCTCTCCCGAGTCATGAGAATACGAATGGGATAAATGAGGCCGTCCACGAGCGCCCAATCCTCTCTCTGTCGGAGTAAACCAACCACGGTGCATATCTGGACAACTCTGCTGCAATCGATCTCATACTACGACAGCGACATGTCCCCGGCGGAGACCACTCAGCTGCTCTGCGTCTCTCCTCCTGCGAGATCGAGGCACCCATTTCTCCAGAACATAGTGGAGAACTCCGGCCATGATAGTGGTCCTGCCCCGCTGGCCTGCGGCGCTCATAAGCCTCCCGCCAAGCAAAGGCTGGTCCCTGAAACCGAAAGGTAGTGAAAGATACCCGGCTGGACTCCAATATCACTGCTGCGTACGAAGCGTCCGGCAGCACTTATCCGAGAAAACCTTGGGCGTCCTCGCCGGAGCACCGATGAACACTGGAGGAGATAACATTAGTGAACCTCTCGAGGCAACGCCGCTGTCATCGTCTGTCATAGGCTGGGACCACTGTCCCCTGAATCGACTCTGTTGGGTTGAACGGAACTACGAAGCTGGGCCGGAGGAGCCTGCGGGTGTCTGTATGCCATGCACTGCTGCGGCTCTGGAGTGCGTCTTTGCGGGGTCGATGACCACCCCGATCCCGATCATGTTCTTGCTGATAGTGCTTGAAACGCCTGTGCTAGGCCGGTGCTGGTGCTAGTATCGAGCCGGGGTCTCTGTGGAGCCGGAATAGCAATGGGCACGGTGGTGCCACGATCGTCGGTCTTTGCGCCTCTCTGCAGCCGGGAGTGTGGGTCGGTGGCGCTTGCCTCGAGCACCTAACTCCGCCACGACCACGACCGCGTCCACGGCCTCTAGTAGGTGGTAGTGGTGGTCGTCCTCCACGTCCGGATGATCGAGTTCTCGCCATCTGCGAGAGAATAGAATGTCAAAGTTCGGTTCAAGTCAAAAGTAATCGCACGACAAGAATTCCAAGAATTGAAACTTTTCTAAAAGGTTTGCAGCCTCCCGAGGATAAGTACGGGCGTCCCGCCGATCCGCGACTCTACCAGCCGGCTCATGACTCGCGAGACCTGTTAACCTGAGCTCTGATACCATAATGTCACGACCCAAACCACGGTCGTGATGGCGCCTAACATAATGCTAGGCAAGCCTGACCATATTATCTCTTTAACCAGAGCCAATTATTAAATAAATTAAACTTAAACGGTAGTTAGTCATAGCGGTGATAACAGAAACGTCAAAACATACAAAATACGGTCCCGAACATATCGTGGTGTCACGAGACTGAGCCTCTAGAGAATAGCATCCTAATACAACCAAGTCTAGACAAATAGGAAATCAACAAGATGATAAAGATGGAGAAAACAAGCTCTGCGGACGGTGGCGGCTACCTCGTAATCTCCGCAAGAGTAGACAAGGATCAGCAACTACAATGTCTCAGCTGCTCTCGGGCACTGTGGATCTGCTCAAAAAGTGCGGGGAGTGGGGTGAGTATATTTCAACTCGGTGAGTAACAATAATAAATAATAGCGAAAGTAAGAACTCTTGTGCTATCACTTAGCAGTTCTAAGGCAACCTGCACAAGTACGTCATCACTATAGTAGTACTCTAACCTCCGATCTACGTTTATCTCTACAAGATTCCACCACTGAACTAACCCTCGCTCGTACCCCTACGGTGTACGGCCATCTCAACGTATAAAGACACATACTTATGTCTATAATGTATAAGTATTTAAGTAACTAGTAGGGTATGATTAAGTATAATGCTGCGAGCGTGCGGCCCGGCTCCGTACATACTTATGCGCGCGCGCGCGGCCTGCGCTCGATTGCGTCGACGGCGCTCGGCGCGGGGTGTATACGGACTTCGGAGGGGCTCACGAGGCCCACGCGCTATGGTGCTATGGCGTGCGGCCAGGTCCACGTATATTACTGCGGCGTGCGATCCGATCCGATATATATATATACATATATAATTATACCGTCGCGGCGTACGGCCGATCCATGTATACCGACGCTCGTTCGGAATGTGTGCAGGCTCGGACTCCGAAGAGCTCACTGCGACGCAGCGATAATGCTGCGGCGTGCGATCCGTACCGCGTGTATATTACATGTATATTACATGTACATTACTGCGGCGTGCAATCCGATCCAATATAGGTATCTATATACATAATACCTCGTAATGGGTCCTCGACCATATCCCAATCAATATATTGCTCGACCTCTCGGGCGATATAATATATCGCGATGGGTCCTGAACCTGTCTCGGTTAATATAGACTTGGCCTTTCGAGCCGATATAACGTCTCGTGTGGGTCGCCGACCTGTCTCGTCTCGATCGGTATAAACTGCGCTTCCAGGCCGGCTCAGTTAGAACAGGAATTCCCTTAGATAATCTCTCTCGATGTACCACATCTAAGTACTGAGCTCGTATTATCGTTATACTGGCTAGAGCATGGTCGAGTGTATATTACCGACACGATATAAAGGTCACACTAGCTCTATAGGTTCCCTAATACGCTGCAGATCGACACGAGAGCCCAAACATGGCTATCGACCGATGGTACCGATTATAACCATTAGTGGTTGTACGACACGGTGATTCATTTGCGGGAAGGACTAAGTCCGAACCCCTATCACGATGTCACCACGCCCGTCGCAAGAACGCGTGTCTCGTCTCGATATAGCACCTGTAAAGTGCTAGTACGAGGTTTCGAACCCTCGGTACATTATTTACTACTACCGCTACTCTCGAGCAGGTAGAAGCTTCGATCGCGCTGCTGCTGCCTCGCAAATCGATCTCCTCGGATGCCGAATCGCTTGAAAATCATAGAGAATGCATCGATATACGCTAATTTCACGAAATTCATTCGAAATAACCAATTTATATCAAAACCCACAAGTTGTCAAAACCCGACTTTTGGTACACTTGTCGAAAAATTATAAAAATTACATATTCGAAATCCTCATCTCGACACGAGTCTAGGCATATAAGATTTACCAAATTCGGACTCCATTTGCCCATTCAAAACCTTGATTTTCTAAAAGTCCAAGACTAGGGCTAAATCCTCCATAATTACCCCAAATTCCTCCGTTTTCATGATATAATTGCATGATATTATCAATACTAATCATAATATGAGTTCATAGTTGATTACTGATGATTTCCTCGATTTCCTCCTCGAAATCGCCTCAAAATCGCCCTTAGCGAGACACCGAAATGTTAAAATGTTTCGAAATTTTCTAACTCCGATACACTTACTAATGGCGATTTTAAGCTTCGCGGAACATTTTCAAGCTCTACGCTCCAGTATCCGCGACCAAAGTGGTCGACCGGTTCCGAGGCCTAGGCCAGTCGATCGGCTGCTGCGATGTATCGGACCGCCTCTGCGCGTCGCGACTGCGAAGATTTTCCCGCTCTGCGGGTTTCCGCTTTCTGCGTCTCAGGCGTCGCCTCGCGGACTCGCTGGCGGCTACCGCCCGACACCTGCGATCTTACCGCATATCCGCCAGCGGCTGCCGCGGCTTCGCTATCGACTTCGCTGGTCGATCCGGTCGGAAAATGCTCCGACTCTGCGGTGCCAGCGCTTACGCGCTCCGGTCGCTCAGCGCACCCGCTCTGCGCCCGTAATTCCGCAGAGCGGAAGCAACGAGCGATGCACTAATTTACGCAATTTTCCATATTTTTCTCCCAATTAACCCTCCGAAAATACCCCGAGGCCCCCGGGACCTCATTCCAAACACACTAACACATCCTAATTCCTTATTCGAACTTGTTCCAATCATAAAAACACCATCCTAAACATCAAAATCACCGATTAACCACGGATTCAAGCCTAAATTTCTTAAAACTTTCCGAATTACACATTTGATGAAAAGCCCGACCAAACGACGTCCGAATGACCCGAAATTTTGCGAGCACATCCAAAATCACCTAACGGAGCTACCACAACTGTCGGAATTCCATTCGACTCCCGGATCAAAATCTCACCTATCGTCCGGGATTCGGTAAAATTCAACCTTAGCCAATTCAAGCCTATTTCTACACGGACCTCCAAATTCAATTCCGATCGCTCCCTAAGTCACAAATCACCTTCCGGAACTAACCGAATCATCGAATTCGATTCAGAGCCCTCTAACAAATAGTCAACTCAGGTTGACTTTCGCTTATCAAGTCTCCTTCAAAAGTTATATCATCATTTTCAACTCAATTCAACTCTAGCTCACGATGACTACAGCACGTATATAAAAGCATGAATTATGTAATTACTGACATATCGAGGTGGTAATTAAAATGACGACAGGTAAGATGCGTCATATACTGAGGGATGGCTTGTTGAAGCAAATAATAAGTTCTTAAAATACTACCGGCGGGAGAGGCATGTTTAAAGTAATTTTGTCTTTTCTTAGCATTGACTTCCAGATATCTTATTTATTTCTAGCAGTTATTTAAAATAATAATTAGCCACGATGCTCATTGTAATAACTAATAAGCATGGATTTTGAGCTATGAATATTCTACATTCTAGTGTAAAACAAGTACTCCCTCCGTTCAGATTAGAATGTATTTTGACACGACACAGAACTTTTTTAATTTTTTTTTTTAAAGAATAAGAGATAAAAGCTTTATACATTATATTTTTGTGATTATAAAAACTTGATAAAATAGATAAAACAAACAGTTTAAAATTAAATTATTTCTAATGATAGAAATATGTTACTTCTTCCGTTTCAATTGGGATGAGTTAGTTTGACTCACGAAGTATAAGAGAAAAGAGGAAGATTACTTATACGATCTTAAAAGCTTAAGGGATACAAATTTTATGGGGCCATGACATTTACGTTGTTATAAAAGATTCTCATTGATGGTAAAATAAAAAAATTAAAGTTAAATTATTTTTAGTAATAAAAATATATTATTTTTTTCTGAACGGACTAATAAAAAATATATTTAATCTAGGTTAATTGGGAGGGAGTAGTTTTTCTAAATTAAAACGAAGAGAATAGTAATCCCTCCGGTCCAAAATAAGTGATTTTTTGGCCTTTTTTTGTGGTCCAAAATAAGTGATTTTTTCGGATTTGAAAAATGACTTAATCATATTTTTCCTACATTGTCCTTGAAGTAAATAGTATTGGAATATGTGTTAGGAGTGTTTATGTGAAATATTAAGATTAAAATGGTCAATTTTATTACTAATTAATACTAAAAGGTGACTTTGTTAATACGTGTGAAAATATAAAACAAATCACTTATTTTGAACCGGTGGTAGTAAGAATGAGCCACATGGCATCAGGCACTTGTTGTCTCCTGCCCTACTGCTTATTCATCAATACTCATATAAACTTTAGCTTCTTAAAAGTACCAAAAATCATGGCCGTTCATTTGTTTCAATACTTTATTGTGGAAAGTACCGAAAGACAGGAACTGGACTAGGAAAGAAAGATATATTTTTTTCTAACTATTTTATTTTTCGTACTCCCATTAAAAGAATACGAACTTTTAAAGAAATTTTATATAATATATATATATCCAGATGGAGTACCAATATACACATAGATGCCATTGGATAAATTTACACTGCTTTCAAGAACGACATTTCAAGAACAGAGGAAAATTCTTGATGTTAGAAGCTAAACTGAAAATGTCAATATTGTACGTGTACAAATAAAACTCATAAACCGTACCAAATCGGTAATCTGAATTAAACAAAGAAAAAAACTCGATCATGAGTTGGTTTAATTTGGTTTGGTGTTGGAAAAAATAACCCGACCATAATTGGTTTGATTTGATTTTAACTAAAAAAAGTCAAACCGAAACCAAACCAACTCGATATTACATCTATTCATATTTTACAAATATTTTTTATATATAAATATTTATTTTTAATACAATTCATAAATATTTCTTAAACTTTTTCACAGTTTTATGTTTAAAAATATTGTTTCAAGCGTGGAACTAACATTCTTGAATGGTCTAATAAATTTTATAGTTCATAAAGGTAGTAATTAAAATAAACTTCACATCAATACTAATACTAGCTAAGAAAATTCAATTCAGCACTAGAAATGATAATAGTGTGGATATCTATTTTTTAGTTTTGCATCGTTTATAGTGAAATGCATATCTTAGTTTATCTTTTTCTTTAATGCTTAGTTGTGTAATAAATACTTATAGTTGTACTTATTTAAGCATGACTTATATAGTACTTTTAGGTTATGTTAATATTTATTATGACTTATTACTTAGTAATATTTTCTTTATGTATTTTAGTATTTTTGTTATTGAATATTTTATTACAATATTCTGACGCATCTCATATTATTGTATTATTTTCTTGAAAAATACATATATAGTTATATCCTTGTAGGATTAGAGAAGTATGTGGAGCACAAGTTATATATTTGTGCTATGAAGACTTATCGGGAAGAAAAACCCGAAAATCCGAAAAAACCCGAGAAAACCGAGATTGAAAAATCCGATTTTGTTGGTTTGGTTTCGTTTATAGATTTAAAAATCCGACACTATTGGTTTGGTTTGATAATTGAAAAATCCGAACCAACCCGATTTATGTACACCCCTACTCGCAACAATTAACACACATAGCCAAATCTCAAATTTCGAGTACAGTCTTCCTTGTTTTATGTTTTTGTAAACTCCAACTTAAGTAGAGATTCCAATTCCATCAAGAAATCCAAGGAATCCCTAAGTGTTGAGTCGTGTTGTAGACCTTTACTATTTGTGTATAGCCGTACTTGTATGACATGTCGACAAATAGGAGAATCTGATTGGACAGTGGATAAAGGACTACTTTAATTTAGTGGTAGGGATTAATTATTGGTTTTTCTTCCTATGTCACAATCATTGACAATAAATTCAATTTACATTTACATTCTTGGCTCAAATAATCTAGAAACTTTGTCAATAGCAGTAAACAGGGATTCCTCTTTCTATATAAGTTGAGCAAAACCAAAGCAGCCAATCCACCAACTTGTTATTATCTCATCCACTTTAGTACTGATATATCTTTCTTTGGTATTTTAGAGCCAAAAAAATGGATAAGATAAATATAGAAATGGAGCAGATAAAGAAAGCAGAAACAGTAGAAAATGATGAGCAAAAATGGGTTTGTGATTCTTCTGTTGATCATAAAGGAAGAGTTCCTCTTAGGGGTTCAACTGGTGTCTGGAAAGCCTCCCTCTTCATTATTGGTAAGCATTTATCCATGCATAACCAAATAGTTTCAGTTGTACTCTCTTCGTTCACTTATAGTTGTTCACTTTTAACTTAACGAAATAATAATTGTAGTATATATTTTGCTATATATATTAACTCCTAATAATGATAGCATTTTCAAATATCTTGAAAAATGTTTTGAGAAAAGACTAATTAACGAAAACGGGAAAAAATATTATCTTTCTCTTAGATGATTTGTTAAAACGGACAAGTAAAAGTGAAAAAATATTTTTAGTATAGTGGACAATTAAAAGTGAATGAAGGAAATATATTGAAGTCAGTTTTCTCTTAAGATTAGAGTGGTTTCCACAGTTTCTCCATATCTGTGTGTTCTAGTCCTAAGCTATGATAAGTGTCAACCGGAGGAGCACTCAACTTATATTTAATGCGTTCAGCTGAACCTGTAATTATATATTTTTCGGTTCAAAATAAGTAATTTTTTATTATTTTCATATAGGTTAAGAAATTTATGTTTTAACATTAATTAATAATGGAATTGATCATATTAACATTTACTATCTCACATAAACACTCCTAGCACGTATTCCAATACTATTTACTCCAAAGACAATATAGAAAAAAAAATTAATTAATTCTTGAAATCTAGAAAAATCACTTATTTTGAACCATAAAAAAAATGCTAAAAAAATCAGTTATTTTGGACCGCAAGGCGTAAGTATATACTCCCTCCGTTTCAATTTATGTGAACCTATTTCCTTTTTAGTCTGTGCCAAAAAGAATGACCTCTTTCCTTATTTGGAAAAATTTACCTTTATGCAATGATTTGTAGCCACACAAAATAAATGTGCCTCATTTTACACCACAAGATCAAAAGTCTTCTCTCTTTTCTTAAACTCCGTGCCCAGTCAAATGGGTTCACATAAATTGAAACGGAGGGAGTATAACAACTATTAATGTTGAAGCCCCAATTTTCAAAATACTTAAGATAGTGTTAGGTATCTTAGGTAAAAATTAAAGTTGACTTATATTAACTACTAGTCATGACCTAACTCTATCTAGAATATATTTGAACATATACAAAGGAAATTGGGCAGATTTATTAAGTCTAAACTGCGTTTCTGCTTTGTCTATCTTTCCATTCATTTCATACACAAGTAGTAGGTAGTCATTAAAAAGGGCAAGGAAGCACTTAAAAGGGTGTGTTAATACCTCCTCGAGATAGCAAACAACAACAACAACAACAACCCAGTATAATCTCACTTAGTGGGGTCTGGGGAGGGTAGTGTTTACGTAGACCTTGCCCCTATCCTGGGACAGAGAGGCTATTTCCAAATAGACCGCCGACATCCTTCCCTCCAAGAACTTCCCACCTTGCTCTTAGGGCTCGAACTCACAACCTCTCGGTTGGAAGTGGGGGTTGCTTACCATCAGAGCAACCCCTCCTCGAGATAGCATTTAGTGTAAAATTCAAAGGAATTTGCCAACAAGTTAGGAGGCAGAGACGGATTTACATGGTGGCAAGTGGTGTTACGAGATATCGCTTCATCAAATTTTATATATATATATAAATAAATAAATAAAAAATAAGTAAAATAGAAATACAAGATAAAATTATTAAAAGTGACATCACTTGCAACAAAAACATCTTAGTAGCTAGTCTAGTGATTGTTAGCTTCAAGTATTATGTAATACATCTTGGGTTGGAACTCCCTTGACTCAACAAAATATTTTTTGACTGTTACACTTCTTTTACTAGAAATAATAACACCACTTATGAAAAATCATGCGTACACCATTGTTTAGAGGTCAACTATGTATTAAGCCAAAAAAATTACCCTGTTTATCTTGTAAAATTGACGACTTTTTTATTTATTGGCAAGAAAGATCTCCATATAATAAAAATAAAGGGTGTTCCATAAACCAGAAAAAAGGGCACAAAAAGATCTAGAAACTTCTAGACTTTTTTGTACTTAATTATAGCATTTGAAGATTAATGGGGAAAAAGAATAGACAATGTCGTTGGGGTCCTTAAAAGCACTATTATAGTGTTACCGAAAGTGCTACCACATCTTATCTCATTGTCTTAAATTTAATGGACCCCAACTTATCTAGAAATGTTACTAAAACAAGAAACTTGATGACATATATTTGGTGTTTTATGTTTCTTAATGTTCCGGTGAGTCATTTATTCTCTTAAATTATCTTTTATATTCACTAAGAAAAATAACACTTAAATGAGTTCATCTTTTAGCAAAAGAATAATTGCTTTGAAACCAGTCCCCATTAAACAGTGTTCATAAGTACACCACAGATAGTTGGATTGGTCGTTAATTATTGCGTTAGATAGTGAATTAGACTTTCTTATCACTTACTTGACACTCTGGACAAAAATAACAAGTGGCAAATTATTGTCAAGTGGATAACTCACTGCTGTCCGCGACATCATTTTCTATTCCGTTCGTCTTTACGTGAACTTGTTTGACTGAACACGGAGTTTAAGAAAAACTTAAAGATTTTGGAATTTGTAATCCTAAACAAGTCCAAATAGGACCTAAAATATTTGTGTGGTTAAAAAATTCTGATTAAGGGTAGATGTATAAGCTAAATTGTTACCAAATTTAAAAAGAGTTCATTCCTTTTACAACAGATAAAAAAGGAAATAGGTTGAGAAAATTAGATTAAGTAAATAGAAAGTTTAAGGTCACTATTTGAATACTAAGAACTCTGGTCCCAACTATGTTGCGCAGATTCTTTGTTTTTGGTGTTGCACCCATCTCGACACACGGTTGCGGGATATATCCCAAATTTGATCAACTAACTTAAAATAGTTTGACCTGCGTTCATTGACAAATTTGGGGGAAATTGATATTTTGATTTCTCAAAATAAAAAAATAAAACAGATATAAGACATGGAAAATGAAATACCTTCAATATTGTAGTACATTTATCTCATATAAGCGCTTTGTGTTTCAGAGTAACCAAGAGGGTCGTGTTATGAGCTCAGACTCTTGGAAGACCGTAGCAGCGATATGTATAGATAGGTTTTTTTGGTTTCCCACCCGGTATCTTTACGCGCATTGGAGCCCGACTATTTGACTTTCTTTTTTTTCCTTATTTATAGCTCTAATTTTTATAATTTTGAATTTTCTTAGTTGAATATAATCTCTGTACTCGTATTCGTACCTGGATCTGCACCCCCGAGTCTTAAATTTTTATTTTACCGAATCCGACACTCTAATCCGTGCCTGTACTGAATACATACACGCGAGTCCGGGCAACTTAGATTCCAAGCAGAAGTTCCAAATTAAAGCTTAGCTCCGGCCATTGCTGCTGCTATTGTGCTGGAATCATGCTAGTGACACCAAATATTTGACAGTATCTACACACAACAATTTTTTTTTATATTAAAATTGCAATTGCCACTAAGCATAACTATAGATGATCAAAGAGGTGATCAGAATTTTCATTTTGTTAACATGTTGCTTCATGGTAATGCAAATTAGAGAACCTGATTAATTGTTACCTTTCTAACAGTAATTGAATTCAGTGAGAGGCTGAGTTACTTTGGATTAGCAACAAGTTTGATTATATACCTAACTAAAGTCATACATCAAGACCTCAAAACAGCAGCAAAAAGTGTGAATTACTGGTCAGGAGTTACCACTTTAATGCCATTGCTTGGAGGTTTTCTAGCTGATGCATACTTAGGAAGATTCTCTACAGTTCTTGTCTCTACCACTGTCTACCTCCTGGTAACAACTATTTCCCTAATCGACAAGCGAAATGTTTCATCTAAATTAAAACGGATGGAGTAATTTTAATAAATAACTTATTATTCCCTCGTTTTGTTAACACAGGGCTTGCTTCTCTTGACAATGTCAAGAGTGGTTCCTAGTCTGAAACCTTGTGACAGTGATCTCTGTCATGAACCTAGAAAAGTTCACGAGGCGATTTTCTTCCTCGCGATATACTTAATCTCAATTGGGACAGGAGGGCACAAGCCTTCTCTTGAGAGCTTTGGAGCTGATCAGTTTGATGATGACCATCCTGAAGAAAAAAAGAAGAAAATGTCGTTTTTCAACTGGTGGAATTTTGGGCTATGCTGTGGACTATTACTTGGTGTTACTCTTATTGTTTATGTTCAAGATCGTGTTAGCTGGGCTATGGCAGATTTGATCCTTACACTAGTTATGGCTTCTAGTTTGGTCATCTTCATTGCAGGGAGACCGTTTTATCGTTATAGAAAAGCAACTGGAAGTCCATTAACACCAATGTTACAGGTGCTTGTCGCTGCAATTAGAAAAAGAAATCTTCATCTTCCTTCAAATCCTACTCATCTACATCAAATTCCCAAATCAGAAACTTGCCAAAGGAGACTTTTATGTCACACCAAGAAGCTCAAGTAAGATTCAAAACTTAGTCATGATTATTGTTATGAATATACTCTTTAGGGGGGCCTTGGCGTAACTGGTAAAGTTGTTGTCATGTGACCAGAAGGTCATGGGGTCCGAGCCTTGGAAACAGCCTCTTGTAGAAATACAGAATAAAATTGTGTACAATAGACCCTTGTGCTCCCGCGCATAGCGTGAGATATACACTTGGATACCCTTTTTCTTTTGATTCAATGTACGTACTATTGAAACAAATTTGTGACTCTACTTTATAGGTTCCTTGATAAAGCTGCAATTGTTGACGACAAACAAGATTCAATAGAGCAGCAGCAGAATCCATGGAAACTTGCAACTGTTACCAGCGTAGAAGAATTGAAGCTAGTTATCAACACGATTCCGATTTGGCTAACCACTATACCATTTGGTATATGTGTAGCACAAGCTGCAACATTTTTCATCAAACAAGGCGTGACACTGAACCGAAAGATTGTTCACGGTTTTGAGATTCCCCCTGCCTCAATTTTTGCCTTAGCAGCTGTTGGCATGATAATATCAGTCACAATCTATGAAAAAATCCTCGTACCTGTCCTAAGACGGGCAACAGGAAACGAAAGAGGCATTAGTATTCTCCAAAGGATCGGTATTGGAATGATCTTCTCTGTTTCTACTATGATCGTTGCAGCTCTAGTCGAAAGAAAAAGATTGAATATTGTTCATAAAAATCCACTCGAGGGTTCATCTTCAATGAGTGTGTTCTGGTTAGCACCACAATTCCTTATAATCGGAATAGGAGATGGATTTACCTTAGTAGGATTACAAGAATACTTCTATGATCAAGTACCTGATTCTATGAGAAGTTTAGGCATTGCACTTTACCTTAGTGTGATTGGTGCTGCAAATTTTATTAGCAGCCTCTTGATAACTATTGTGGACCATATCACAGAGAACAGTGGCAAGAGTTGGTTTGGGAAGGATTTAAATAGTAGTCGGCTCGACTATTTCTACTGGTTGTTAGCTGCCATTACAGCAGTAAATTTGTGTGTCTATGTTTTTGTTGCAAGGAACTATTCCTACAAGAATGTACACGGCAAGGAAAACTATACCTGTGACTGATTGTGATGATCGTAAAGCAGTGGCTTAAATGTTTTACGTAGTTTTTTTTTACTACGTTTATTGAAATAGTAATATCAGTGTATTTTGACAAGTTTAAAGGAAATAAGAAATCCCTCTTTTTCAATCTCAGTCCCGTTGTATTTTGACTATTTTTTATCCATGCAGGTCTCTATCTTATTGACATAAAATCTTCAAGTTTTTTGAGATAAAATTTACTTATTCGGAAACTGCATAAAAAGTACGTAAGTTGCAATAATTAATATTTTAAATTATTTAAAAAGCATATAAGATAATTTGTGATGAAAGAAAAACTCGTTTGATCTCCAATAGCAACTGTCACATTTCCTTCATTTTCTTATATTTTTGCATTATTCATTTCATGGCATGCAAGCTTTATAAGAAAATATTCGAGAATAAGATATCACTGTTCATGTTTTATTGTTAAAGATTATTTTTTACATATAAAATGATTATATTCATCACGACTGTCCAACTAGAAGTTATTTTAATCTCAACATAGTTGGAAATGTTGAAGGAGAAGTTGCTTCCTAAAGTCGTCCGTATTATTTTCCACATAAATCGCACTTTTCACATGATTACCACTTTTTTAATGTATGAAATTAGTACTTGATAATTATTATTATTCACCAAACTCTAAAAACAAGGCTGTTTAGTTTAATTAAATATGCATCTGACTTGTCGAGAAGTGCATCTGACGATCATCGGACGAAGTAATGCAACAAATTATACTTTTTAAATGGTCTAATTAACAATAATGACTTGACTAATTTTCATTTTTTTTTTGTTCATGAAGATGAACTAAAATCAAACCCCAACTAATTAAGATTCTTGTAATATCAAATTGCTTTTAAAATAAAAACAGAAATTCCAATTCTATCAAGAAAAATAAGAAATAAAGTCAGAAATCTTATTATACTCCGCAGTTTCAGTTTTGGTGACACTCTTTAAGAGGCTATCTGGCTAAGCTTACAAGCTGATTAAATTGGTTTCTAAGCACACTTTAACTTATCTATACGTTTGGTAAACATACAAATTGCTTATAAGTCAAGTGCTTATAACCTAATATCAGTCATAAGTCATAAGTTGGCCACCTCCAACTTATAACTTTCAGCTTATGAGTACTTCTAGCTTGATCGAGACTTTTACTAGTTTATCTTTAATATTAATATTTTTTAATGCACAAAATACGTTTCCTGAAATATATTTCGTATCAAATACATTACTTTTGATGTTTGAGTTGTAACGACGTTGCAGCTAATTTGCATATTATGATATATGTCATATTTTTCGTATTATTTATAGTTGAATTATAAATTATAAATATTTTAAATAGATTATTTGTTATAATTTTGTGATTTTAATGTAAATTTTATAATTATTTTTTATTTTATACTATTTTAAAAATTTGTAATTAGTAAAATTTAAAAATCTATGAAACTTACGTCCCATGTCTCAGGGCTTACGCCTTGTCTCGTCAGAGATAAAACGCTTCGTCTCACGCGCCCCGCCTTTTAAAATATTGAGTTCAAGCCCCACCCGCCCTCGGACGGGTGAAAAAAGTATTGATAAGATTTGGATAAATAAGACGCATGGAGAAGACCTATGCAACTAAAGCAATTATATTGGTGCATGAGTTGCCTACTCTTGCTATTGAAAGACGTTTCAGAATTTGAATTTTTTATAGGCTCAGATTCATAATTTTATCATTTCTATCTAATTTACTCGATGCAAAATCTATTATTTAATAAATTTTTTAACAGGGAATGATGCAGTATAGTTGCTCTTAAAAAGCCAAGAAAATATATATTTCTTTATATATATATATATATATATATATATATATATATATATATATATATATATATATATAAAAGTTATACAAATTTCATACACTTTTTCGGTTACCAAATATAAATAGTTTCTGGTATGGGTTAAAAATTATATCCCTATTTTGTAATACATATACATGATTAAGTCAAAAGTTACGAGGTCAATTGAACTCAAAACTTTATTCTTGGATACGCCCTGTTGTAACATGTTGGTCACATTAATATACGCAGTTAAGGTAAAATAAAATATGACTCAGAAACTTTGTCAATAAAAGTCAACATGAATTCCTATTCCTTATATGAGGTGAGCAAACCAGAGCTTCCAATTCCCACCAGCTTGTTATCTCATCCACTTTAGCACTAAAACATATATATGCCATCTTTGTAATTTTAGAGCCAAAAAATGGGTAACATAAATGTGGAAATGGAGAAGATAAAGAGAGCAAAAGCAGAAGAAATTGATGAGCAAAAATGGGTTTATGATTCTTCTATGGATCTTAAAGGAAGAGTTCCTCTCAGGGCTTCAACTGGCGTTTGGAAAGCCTCTCTCTT
The DNA here is from genome assembly GCA_032618575.1 of Nicotiana noctiflora. Lineage (NCBI taxonomy): Eukaryota > Viridiplantae > Streptophyta > Magnoliopsida > Solanales > Solanaceae > Nicotiana > Nicotiana noctiflora. The sequence continues at coordinate 25,335 of JASVEL010005265.1, forward strand.
TATTATTGGTAAGCATCTAACAAAACATAACCATATAATGTTGACGGCTCAATAGTCAGTGAAAATTCATATAGCCTACTCGATTTATTTGGAACTGAGACGCAGTTGTTATTGTTGTATTTCTCTATCCATGCATACCCAAATAGTTTCATTTGTATATAGCTTAAATATTACTGTATTACCTTTTCCTGTCAGATTTTTAGTCCTAAGCTATCAGTGACAATAAAAGTTTTGCTTATATTATGAAGTCACTAAAAATTTTAGCCAGTCTCTAGGCAGAAGATATTTTTCTTTGCATCACAGTTTTACATTAAGAATTACAACCTTTACATGACCAATATAACTTCTTTTCGATATAAATTCATTCGCATGGTTAAGAAAAAACTAGTGGATGAGAAGATGCAGGAGGAGAGGCTCAGGTAGTTCGGGCATGTACGAAGGAGAAGTCCTGATGCACCAGTGAGGAGTTGTAAGTGGCTGGTGGTGGCTGGCTTGAGTCGAGGTAGAGGGAGACCTAAAATGTACTGGGGAGAGGTGATTAAGCATGACAAGAATGCGGATTTCCGAGGACATGGCCCTTGATATGAGAGCCTGGAGGTCTAGTATCGTTGTAGGATAGGGGCTTCTAGGTGGGGCTTGGTAGGGTCTAGGTGGGGTTTGGTAAGGCTCTACATAGATGACTTGCGTATTGTATTGTGCCCCTCAGAGTAGCTTCCGGTCGATATTATTGCATGTTTTTAATTTATGGTCTATGTTTGATAATTATTCTGCCGGAGTTACTAATGCTCTTTTGTTTTTCTTTCCTATCTTTTTCCTGAGCCGAGGGTCGATTGGAAATAGCCTCTCTGCCCTTTAGGATAGGAGTAAGGTCTGTGTACGTACTACCTAGGCGGAATGAGGAAGTGAAATTTATGAGTTTGGAATTCTAATCGTTTTATGTTAATGAGTTCTATTAATAATAACTCTGTACATATTTAAAGAAACTGATGATTTGTTACCTTAATTTCTAACAGTAATTGAATTCAGTGAGAGACTGAGTTACTATGGATTAGGAACAAGTTTGATTATATACCTAACAACGGTCATCCATCAAGACGTCAAAACAGCAGCAAAAAGTGTGAACTATTGGTCAGGAGTCACCACCTTAATGCCATTGCTTGGAGGATTTCTGGCTGATTCCTACTTTGGAAGATATTCTGCAGTTCTTGTCTTTTCCACTGTTTACTTACTGGTAATCACAATTTCCTTTCTTTGTAAATCTTTTCTGATAATCGAGAAATCTCCTATGGCCAGTGATGCAATGTTCAAGAATTTATCCGTCAACCTTGGGCAACAGTGAGGGGATAAGATTCTTTAAGGACACACAAGAATCTTGTGGGCTCGGAACATAATTCTGTGAATTTATGTTCATTTATTTTTCTGGTTTCGTCACTTATAAGTTTGACTAACAATTATTAACCTTTAAGACAGACTAACAAATCATGATTTGCCTCATTAACGCAGGGCTTGCTTCTCTTGACAATGTCTAGAGTGGTTCCAAGATTGAAACCTTGTGACACTGACCTCTGTCCTGAACCTAGGAAAGTCCATGTTGCGATTTTCTTCCTTGCGATGTACTTGATCTCGATTGGAACCGGAGGACACAAGCCTTCTCTTGAGAGCTTTGGAGCTGATCAGTTTGATGATGACCATCCTGCTGAAAAAAAGAAGAAATTGTCATTTTTCAACTGGTGGAATATTGGCCTCTGCGGTGGAATATTACTTGGTGTTACTCTGATTGTTTATATTCAAGACCATGTTAGCTGGGGTATGGCAGATATAATACTCACAGTAGTTATGGCTTCTAGTATAGCCATCTTCATTGCAGGGCGACCGTTCTATCGTTACAGAAAGCCAACTGGAAGTCCATTAACACCAATGTTACATGTGATTGTAGCTGCAATTAGAAAAAGAAATCTTCCACTTCCTTCAAATCCTTCTCATTTACATGAAGTTCCCAAGTCAGAAACTAGCCAAAGGAGGCTTTTAGGCAACACCAAAAGGCTGAAGTAAGATGCAAAACTTAGTCATGATTTGGTCATGCAATTATTCAAGAAAGATGGAATACAGTACTGTAAACAATATATGATCTTACTTTACAGGTTTCTTGATAAAGCTGCAATCCTGGATCAAACACAAGATTCAATAGAACAACAACAGAATGCATGGAAACTGACAACTGTGACCAAGGTGGAAGAACTAAAGCTAGTTATCAACATGATTCCTATTTGGCTAACGACTTTACCATTTGGTATATGTGTAGCACAATCCACATCATTTTACATAAAACAAGCTGCAACAATGAACCGGGAAATCATTCACAATTTTGAGATTCCCGCAGCCTCAGTTTTTGCCGTGACACCTGTTGCCATGATAATATCTGTCACTATGTATGAGAAAATCCTCGTACCTTTGCTAAGACGGGCAACTAGAAACGAGAGAGGAATTAGTATTCTCCAAAGAATCGGTATTGGAATGATCTTCTCTGTTTCTACTATGGTCGCTGCAGCTCTAGTCGAGAGAAAGAGACTGAATGTAGTTCATAAAAATCCACACGAAGGTTCTGCTTCGATGACTGTGTTTTGGTTAGCCCCGCAATTCCTTATGATTGGAATAGGAGATGGATTTACCTTAGTGGGATTGCAAGAATACTTCTATGATCAAGTACCTGATTCCATGAGAAGTTTAGGCATAGCAATTTACCTTAGTGTAATTGGTGCTGCAGCTTTTATTAGCGGCCTCTTGATAACTATTGTGGATCATATTACAGAAAAGGGTGGCAAGAGTTGGTTTGGAAAGGATCTAAATAGTAGTCGGCTCGACTATTTCTACTGGGTGATAGCTACCATCACAGCAGTAAATTTGTGTGTTTATGTTTTTGTTGCAAGGAACTATTCCTACAAGATTGTGCACAGCAAGGGGACAACTACAGCTTAAATAATTATTCGTGGTGCCAAAAGTTGCAAAGTAGAAAGTTTTTGAGATTAAATAAGAGCATATTTTACCTGTTTAAAGCTACACAACTGCTTTTTAAAATCTATTTTGTTTTCTAAAGATGCAACTTTTGCTACTAGTTGGATTAATGATGGCCTGGATTTATCTTGTTATAATCAAACTTGTGTTGGGTTTTGTTATATTTATATTGTATAATGTTCTTTTTTTTTTTTAATTTCAAATTGTAGTTACATTGTAGGACAATGTTATCATTACTCTCTTTCACTATTGCTTAGGGCTGCTTGGTGGGCCGAGCCTGGGCCTAAACGGGCCTGGCGGACCCACCTTCGTGGTCCTGGGCCTGGTGGGCCTGGGCTCTGGCGGTCATGTGCTTCGTGGGCCTGTAGGGTTGAACCGGCCCGTGACGGGCCTAAACCCAATGTGGTCCTAGACCTAGCGGGCCGGGCTTAGCGGGCCTAGTGGCCTTTTTAATTTCCGGAATTTTTTAAATTTTTTTTTGTTTAATACAATTTCTTGTAAATGATATATGTATGTATATATATAAATTGCTATTATATATGGATATATAAATATATATAGTATGTATAATATAGAAATATAATTAATAAAGTGTTTGACGAAAATATAAAATAACGATATAATTGTAAAACTAAATTCGCATGCTTAATAAATTAATAACGAAGGACAACATGAAGCATAACACCTTCAAGAAAATAAAGTACAAAAACGAAAGCCCGAGGGTGGAATACTCTCAACACAATGCTTGATATGCCTCCTTAAACTACCTGTGTCAAACCTTATACGAAAATTTAAAACTTGACAAGCCTTCTTCATTTTCTTCTAGCACATCATAGTGTTGCATAACAAATAAACGCGTTCTTTCCGGAAGAGGCATGATTTAACTTGAAAATTGAGATTGAGAGTTGAGACTTTAAGTCTTGAAAAGTGGAGAGTGAGAGATTGAGAGAAATTTAGTTTGTGAAATGAGTTTTGAGTATTGAAATGAAGAAGAGGGAGGGGGTATTTATAGTGTTAGAAAAGGTTATTTGTGTAATTTGAATAAAAAACAAAATAACGGCTATTTTAAAAATATGGCCATTTGGGATGGGACCTTAATTTTAAAATTTTTTGTTTTGTAGTATATATTGTAATATATTTAGTACACTAGTATATTATGTATGTATGTATGTATGTATGTATGTATGTATATGTATGTATGTATGTATGTATATGTATGTATATATATATATATATATATATATATATATATATATATATATATATATATGAGATATTCAAAGAATCAAAGGAATGTCTTATAATTTTTATTACCAAAAATGGCATATCTTTCTTAGGCCTCATTTGTTTGCACTTAATGGAGGTATGAATCTTAATCATTCAGATCTCAGACGTTAAGTGTGTTTGTTTATAAAGTCTGAATCTTAATTATTGAGATCTTAATCATTAAGTGTGTTTATTTTTTTACTTCATAACCACTTAATGAATCTGAATAAGCCTTATTTTTTTTTTTAAGATTAAGACGTCTGAATCTGAATATTAATATGTGTATTGAGATTGAGACATCTGAATCTGAATACACATCTGAATATATTAAGATGTGTATTAAGATCTGAATAGATATAATTAAGACTGTTTGATTTTTAACATCTGAATGTATAAAATTTATCTTTATTTGAAAATTAATAAACATAAAATTCAAATGAAATACTAACTAATCTAATATTCTATCAATGAAATATATAATTTTTTTAAATATGATAGTTGTTGTTGGTGGTGATGGCTAATGGGAGAGTGATGTAATGCCACACAACCCGCAACAACCGATGGCAATCGACAACTTAATAAGCTTCGCACCGTGCACTTTGCCCCTTGCGGTGCTACTCGCACGTTGCTTTGCCGTTTCATTGCCGAAAGCCATTTGCTGCCACGGGCGGGGGTGGACTTACATACATAACCCGAAACAACCGATGGCAATCGGCAACTTAGTAAGCTTCGCCACATACACTTCGCCCCTTGCGGTGCTACTAGCATGTTGCTTTGTCGTTCCATTGCTAAAGGCTATCAACCGTCATGAGTGATGTAATGCCACACAACCCGCAACAACCGATGGCAATCGGCAACTTAATAAGCTTCGCCCCGTGCACTTCGCCCCATGCGGGGCTACTCGCACGTTGCTTTGCCGTTCCATTGCCGAAAGCCATTTGCCGCCACGGGCGGGGGTGGACTTACATACATAACCCACAACAACCGATGGCGATCGGCAACTTACTAAGCTTCGCCACATACACTTCGCCCCTTGCGGTGCTACTAGCATGTTGCTTTGCCGTTCCATTGCTAAAGGCCATGTGGTGGTAGAGTATGGTGGTGGTGGTGACATGGTGGTAATTGATAATGGTAGGCGGTGACAACAGATAATAATGAATATGTGATAACATCTTAATGAAATTAAGTCTCTGTTATAGATCTTAATCATACAGACCTATTCAGATCCATTAAGTGGTTGTGAAGTAAAAATAACACTTTTAATGATTAAGATCTGAATAATTAAGATTCAGATTTTCGAAACAAACACACTTAATATCTGAAATCTGAATGATTGAGATTCAGACCTCCATTAAGTGCAAACAAATGTGGCCAAATGTGTATGCTTAAGATCTATAATAAAGACTTAATTTCATTAAGATGCTATCACATATTCATTATTAATTGCAACCACCGCCTACCAATATCAACCACCACGACCACCTCCTCCTCCACCACCACCACCACCATAGTCAACCACTACCACCACTATCATCCTCAGTCATAGTCGTTATCGTTATCAACCACCACCATCAACAATTGTCATATTAACTATCATTGCCCACCACCACCATCCCCAATCATAATCGCCACCATTACCAATAACTACTAGCTACTAGCATGATCCACTATCATCAACAAAAACTACTACCAACCACCGCCTCTAGTCGGCATTCACCTGTTAGCCATCACCACCAACAATTGTCATATTTTTTAAAAAAACTATATATTTTATTAATAGAATATTAGATTAGCTAGTATTTTATTTGAATTTTTATGTTTATTATTTTTCAAATAAAGATAAATTTTATGCATTCAGATGTTAAAAATCAAACAGTCTTAATTTTTAGTTTTCATATTTTGATACATATATTAATATATTCAGATGTGTATTCAAATCGGATGTCTTAATCTTAATACACATTTTGACATTAAGACGTGTATTCAGATTCAGACGTCTTAATCTTAAAAAAAAAACAAATGAGGCCTTAAGGCCTCATTTGTTTGCACTTAATGGAGGTCTGAATCTTAATCATTTAGATTTCAGACATTAAGTGTGTTTGTTTTTAAAGTCTGAATCTTAATTATTCAGATCTTTATCATTAAGTATGTTTATTTTTTTAATTTCACAACCACTTAATGGGTCTGAATAGGTCTGTATGATTAAGATCTATAACAGATACTTAATTTCATTAAGATGCTGTCATATATCTATTATTAGTTGCCGCCACCACCTACCATTATCAGCTACCACCATGCCACAACCATCACCATCCCCTCCACCACAAATATCTTCGCCGCCACCACGCCACCATCATCCTAATGATAGCCTCCATTATCAACCATCACCACCTACTATCCCACCACTCCGACCACCATCATTCTCACCCACAATCAACACTCTTCCGCCTCAACTACCACAACTAACCACCATATCACCATTAATAACTATAGCCGGCACAACCCATCAATATAACCTAGCACCACCCACCCACCGCTTTTCTCAATCACAATTACTATCACCACAATGCTTTTACATATATCCTTATAAAAACGAAAAATGAAATGACAAAGATAAATTGATTTAATAGCATAAAAGAATTTTTAACAACATATGTGAATCTTCTCATAACATATAATTAAGAAGACTAACTTTCTTAGTAGGGGAGACGCATGAGCGGCTCAAACATATGTGTGGTCTAAAGTCAAAGTTTAACGTGAGGCATAAATCTTTTTAAAAAATTATTAATAATTTTATAATCAATTTCCTCTAATAATTCATTTTCACTTGAAGTAATATTGTCAACAAATTTAATCTATATTGACACATCATCAATTATAATCTCAAAACTTCTTTTCTTTGAGACAATCATTATAGAAAAATTAATTTTTATACGAAAAATACTAGATATTATTTTTTTAAATATTTATAAATCTATTATTCTTCAAAAATTTGGGGCCTACAAAAGCCTTATTAGGATCTGCATTAGAGCCGGGCCCCGGGGAAGGTAACATCCAGTTTAATTATTAAAAGTGTGAATAAAATATATCAACAAGAAGAATATACATACACCTACCCAACCCCTAGTATAGTAAAGTTAAAAGCATTTGGATAAGTCTTATCTCAACACTCAAGTAGGTTAATATGTCAAATCCTTTAGTCATGTGAAAATTTTGATTTATCAGACTTGGCCAAAGAAAGAGATAAGGTATACGATATTCGAATAATGAAATAACAATGATTTACACGTGGGTTAATTCACAAAAATATTATGCACGCGTAGATTGATTTTTTTTTCTAAAAGATAAAAGAATAAAATGATTTACAATGGTCTTTCCATCATACTGTCACCATCAGGGGCGGAGCTAGAGTGCCGTCAACGGGTTCGGCCGAACCCAGTAGCTTTCGTTCAAACCCTGTATTTGTTATAAAAAATCTATTGAATATGTATAAATTCTTAATTTAGAATCTAGTAACTTAAGACGATTAGAATCCCGAACCCATAAGCTCGAAATCCTGGCTCCGCCTCTGGTCACCATGGAATTGCTTGATAATACTCCCTCCGGTCCAAAATAAGTGATATTTTGACTCTTTTTTTGTGGTCCAAAATAAATGATTTTTTTCGGATTTCAAGAATGACTTAATAATGTTTTTCCTACATTGTCCTTGAAGTAAATAGTGTTGGAATATGTGTTAGGAGTATTTATGTGAGATAGTAAGGTTAAATGGTCACTAAAAGATGACTTTTTTAATATGTGTGAAAATATCCAAAAAATCACTTTCCGGAGGAAGTAACATTTACTACGTACGTAGCAACTTTTCCGTCCCGCCTTTTTTTTTTGGGCGGTACAATTAATTTTGCACCGCAATGTCCATGGAGTAATATGCAAATTAATTTGGTGCTAAGTGTAAGCAAGCTTTGTCATAATTTTTATCTATTTAACATGCACGTGCACTAGCTAGTTACAAATCATGGCCACCTCTTATGACTTTTAGCAAAAGCGGACTTTGCTAATTACACATTAGTCATTACCACTAATCTTTATCATTTAGTTGAAATTAGTTACTTCCTACCACCTGTCACGACCAAAATCCACTAAAGAGTGATGATACCGGACACTTCTGTCGGGCTAGCCAAATTCTAGATATTGCCTGGTATGGATAGACGAAATGACGGAACTATATTTTAAATTGAACATGGTCATTGTCACTGCAAGAAGTGCTATTCAATTCTCACATAAATTCTTCTTTTATTCTTATGAGTAATAATTTGCTCCCAATGAAGATGCTGCGCGTTCAAACATGCAAACCAAAAGTTTCCCTTAATGGAGTGGACCACACTTACTTATGCAGCACTTTGCTTTAGCAATATTTACGTTTTATAAATATTTTCTAGTTTGAGCGGAGGTAAAACAAAGAATACTAAAAATCTCATTCACAAACTATTTTGAAAGTTCGTGTCTTGTTAAGATTTTATCTTGAATTTTGAATTTTTAGGATTTTCTTTCTTGAACGAAGGAAAAAAGCTTCCTAATAGAAATAAAACTTTTTAATATGTCTTACCTTATTCTTGGAGGAGAAGTTTTGTAATTATATAAATTGACGTTTTCTTCTCACAACAATAACAACAAATGTAGTCTTTATGAGAATAAAGTTTAGGAGAGATTATTTTCTCAAAATATTTATTTTTTCTTTCTATATTTTTGATAGATCATATGTAAGTCAATGACCAAACCATAGTAAATTAGTATGCGTAGTTTAATACTTTATCATCCACCAAACTTTATATTGTTAGCTTTCGTATGCACCATGTTATTTCGATCCCACAGTGCATATATGGGATTTTGTTTGTACTGTCACTATCAGTGGCGGACGAGGATTTATAGCAAGGGTGTTCAAAAATTTTGAAATGCAAGTCATGGGAATCGAACCCGTGACCCTTTACTAATTTTGAACACCCTTGACCACTGAGCCAAGCATTAGCTTTGTGTCAAGGGTGTTCAAAACTTAATATATAGAGATAAAAAATAGATTTTTCCTTATATACACAGTGTAATTTTTCGGCGAAGGGTGTTCGGGTGAACACCCTTGCGCCCCCCTGCGTCCGCCCCTGGTCACTATACATGACGAGATGAGTTCACGCGAGTGCAGACTAACCTTGAAACTCAAGACACTAATTTTGTAAAGTAGAAGTTGGTTTATGAATAGTGATTCGATGTCATTATCGGACATTAGCTGGTCGGTAGGTTATAACTAGTATTAGTAGAACTGAATGAACAAAGAAATTACTATCATTAATATTGGATATGAATCATATATTGATAGTGATCCAACATAGTCAATTTGGTGTGAATCACTTTTCAAGAGAATCAAATTCTCTACTCATAATTGCATCTAGAAAGGCAAAGTTTTGGCCAACACCAACATTTGACTATGCTATACTTGGCTAAGATTATTAATAATATCATCCACGTTTCTGGCATTGTACTGATCAATCTTATAGAGTAGTATTTTTTGTTTAAGATTCTCCTAATTCTGAAATGGTGCCACAAACCAACATAATTTCCTTCTCACTACAACTCTAATCGGATTAAAGTAAGAAACCAAATTTTATTTCTAGCTCACGAGATGGGATATTATGTCTTATGTTAATCCGCCCTAATCATAATCAGAATGTTATAGACGAATTTAGAATTTTAATTAAATCTAATGAATACTAGATACTAATAAATATTTCTTCCTTCTTGACCAAGTATTTTTAGAATAAGTATAAGTTTTAATACATTATTGTAGTGGTACGTCGCAAGGTCCACTTTATAAATTGGTAACAAAAAGTTGCCTTAAATCCATATTTCCTCTTCTACACTTTTACTTTAAGAATTTCCAACATACATTTCGTTCAAAAAAACACGTTGATTTGAGTTCTTAATTGTACATGAGCTGCCGTCAGGCATCTACTCCACTGCAAATACTTTTAGGTTTAAATTTCACTCACCAGTATTTGTCAAATAACATGTTTCTTGTGTCGCTTCGCTTGTATATGCAACTATGCTTAGTACAATTACTTTCACATACATGTGCGATTGGGGGCTCTTTGGTAATTATTTTAGTTGTTGAAGACCCATTTTAAACATGTGGGGAAAAAGAGAAGTTGCTTTGCGCAATATTACACTAATAAACTTATTACATTTCCCACCGTTGGTAAAGAATAGCAGAAGAAGAGTATATTCAGAAAACTTCTGCTAACCCAAGATTGTTAATTAAGATCGGAGGATTCAACTAAAGAAGAGGAAGCTTGAGAGTTTTTAGAGAGGCAATTTTGTTTAGGAGAGAAGGTTTTCTTGATTTTTGGCGTGGTTACAAATGAATAAGACGCCCCCTATGTATACTTGTCTATGGATGATTTTAGATAATGTTTGTCTTTGGATGATTCTAGATAATGTACAAGGAAGATTCTAGCTAACCTTATCTTCTAACAACGCTCTAGAGTATCTAGATATGTCTACTAGATAATGTTATCTTCCCACAATATTCTAGAATATCCAGATGTTGCCTACTAAAAAATATCAAGGATACTACACTAGGACATTCTAGAGAAATCAATGTTTTTCCAAAAAAATCAATTTTACTTTATTTTTCTCACACTCCCCGTAAAGTGATTTTTTGGAAGCTATCCCACACGTGTCGCGTAAGAACTCAACCGATTATTTCGGATGTGTCTTGGTGAAGATCTCAGCACTATTTTGCCGGCTCCTCTTTCTTCCCTAATGACTGAAGGTTCTTCAATTGGTCCTGCAAAGAAACACGAGTATGTTCTGACGAAATTTTCATCTTTGGAACGACATGGCTTGACAATAGTTCTTTTTGACCCTCCTGAAACACTTGAATTATCTCCTTGTTGAGTTTGATGTCATTGAGGTCTCTGGCTCCCCCTTTCTGTTAGCTCATCGATAACTACATTATCTAAAGAAGTACCTGTGATGGACATATTTGATATTTCAGGGTTCAAGGGTTAAGAACCTGCCCCTTCTTGTGCAACTCCATAATACAAGGAGATTTCATCGAATATGACATCCCTTGAAATAAATGAAGAGGTGAGTTTTAGGTTCCATACACTTCCAACCCTTTTTCCTTTCATCATATCCAACAAAGATGCATTTCCTTGCTTTGGCATCCAATTTACTCTGTTGAGAATCCAGGATATGACTATAGCAAATAAAGCCAAAAACTCTGAGATGTTTAATACTAGGCTTTTCTCCAAACATTTTTGTAGGGAGACTTCATATTATTTGGAGAAAGCGGCATCTTGTTAATCACATACGTTGTGCATTTCATACCTTCAGCCCACAAGTCTATAGGTTAATTCTTGGAATGAAGCCCACTCTTACATGTCTCAGTTAAGTTTCGAATCTACCTTTCAATGCAATTGAGTTCTCTTTTAGTGCCATGCTGACGACAAAAGGAAAGAAACCCATATGATATGAACTCACCATTATTATCAGTTCGCAACCGCCTTATTCTGAAATCGAGTTTGTCTTCAACTTTTTCTTTGAACTCCACAAACTTATTGAAAACTTCTAACTTTCGCTTCAAATAATAGACCCAAGTGAATCTAGTAAAATCATCAATGAAAATTAGAATATAAGAATAACATGAGAATGAATGAGTTCTTGTTGGCCCTATTAGTCATTGTGAATAAGTTCTAGTAGGGCATTAGACCTTGACAAGGATCTGTCAAATGGAGGACGATGTGGCTTTCCATATTGACATCCTTCGCAAACCTTTCCTCCACCAAAATTCTTTAAGTTAAGAAATCCTTTTACTAGATTCGATTTTACTATGGCTTTTAATTTATTCATGCTAATATATCCAAGTCTAGCATGCCAAAGATGTATGTTATCACTACTCATCCTCTCAATATATGAACTAGAGGCAGATAAGACATATAAATCGTTAGTGCTTTAATGTTGAGTTCAAAGAGTAACCTATAAGAATAAATCGTAGGAATAACTATCTTACCTAAGTGAATGATATCTGCCTTAAGCACCTTGATATTTCAAAGGAACTTCACAACACATGGGCCAAATAGCAAATAGTTTCCAACATCTACAAGATTTGCAACTAAAAATAGATTTTTCTTTATACCTAGAACATGAAAGACACTGTTGAGGATAGTGTCTTTTGCTTCTCAGTGATCACAATAGTGCCTTCCTTCTCCATATTATGGACTGTATTATTTGTTGTAACATTAACATCATGTATGTTTTATTCGCGAAAGGTAGAGAATTTGGATTGATCTCCAGTGAGATGGTGCTCACATCTTGAATCCACGATCCAGACTCTTTCAAAATTTATGGATGTCTGGCATTTATTGCTCGAGTCTCTGCTCTGAAGCACTTTCCCCAGTCTTCTTCTTTTCGTCTTCTTCTACAGCTTTCTTGGTTTGAGCCATATTACTCTCTTTAGCTTGACAATATCTTTTTATGTGTTCGACTTTTCCACAACGGTAATATTTTAAAGGTGTCTTACCGTTATCGGAAGACTCTCCCTTCTTTCTTGGCGAGCTTGAACCACTTGAGGATTGAAGAGCATCCTATCTCTTGATTTTCCTTTAGAGTGTTAGATCTAATTTTAATGATGAAAAAAATATATTTTCTCTTAGTATAAGAACTCAAGGATAGCATCCAAGATTGAAGAAATCAATTAGCAATGATCAAGAAACGCATGGATTGGCATACAAGATTGAAGGAATCAATCAGAGGCAATCAAGGAAAGAAGACGTGATTAAAGGAAGAAGTAGGTTTTCAAAAATAAATTGAATGAGGATGGAAAGGTTGTAAGGAACAAAGCCAGATTAGTCGCTCAAAGATATTCTTTACATGAAAGAGTCAACTCTGACGAAACATTTTCTCCACTAGCTCGACTTGAGTCTATACGAATCCTTCTAGCATATGCATCTTATTAGGGATTCAGGATGTTACAAATGGATGTCAAAAGTGCCTTCTTGAATTGTTTTATTGAATAAGAGGTGCACGTGAAGCAACCTCTTGTGTTTGTAGATTCAAAGTTTCCTTATCATGCATATAAGCTAACCCAAGAGTTGTATGGACTAGAGCAAGCTCCACGAGCATTGTATGAAAGACTCAGTTCATTTCTTATTGATCATGGTTTTACAAGAGATGTTGATCTTGCATGTGATAAAAAAGACAGAAAAAGCACAGGTGGAACATGTCAATTACTTGGTAAAGCATTAATCTCCTGGAAAAGTAAAAACACAAGCATCAGTTGAATTATCTACTACTGAAGCTGAATACATCACTATTGGACAATATTGTGCATAGTTATGGTGGATGTCCTATCAACTGGGTGACTATCAACGTTCTTTTAAACCTATACCAATTTTTTGTGATAATTCTCGTGCTATATGTTTCACTAAAAATCATGTACATCACCCTAGGGCAAAGCATATAGATATCAAGCATCACTTCATTAGATATCAAGTGCTTAAGGGAAATATAGAAATATTTTTTGTTGGAACAACGGATTAATTAGCAGATAATTTTACCAAGCCTTTATTAGAATAAAGATTTTGTTCACTAAGAGAATTACTTGGCATTATTTGCCTAAATAGTCAACGTTAGGACTTATGTGCAATTATTTTATTTTGTATGTCAAATGTTTCATATCTTTTCTTCTCATTAATTATGCCTCCAATTTCCCTCCTTTTTTCTCTCTTTTCACATCAATCATAGAGTTCAAAGAAGGAAAGCCAATCATCACATCTGATCAACTGACGCCTTTTCCTTTTCTATACTCAACCATCAGAAACCCTCCTTTTATGCTGAACTTTCTTTTCGATCTCCATCGTCTATATTGATTAAAAAAAACCTTCTCCAAAACCTGCTTAACCCAAAAATCCCTCTGCCTCAACTAGGAAGAGTAGTCGTTCCAAGGCAAAACCCCCTTCTTAGCCCCCTGAACAAGTAGCCCTAGGGTCCGATCATTCTGAGGGGTTTGCCTCCACTTATGCTGACTTCTCTGACCATTCTTAACCCTTAGGAGAAAAAGTCATGGGAAAAAGAACCATGGAAGAACCCCTTGTCTCCTCTGCTCCAAAGAAATCAAAATCGACCTTTCCAGTTCTCTTGAGTCAGAACTCAATTTTTGGGATTCTCCAAATAGGGACATCTTTATTGCCCTAAAAGGCAAGCCTATTTCACATAGGAGGTTAGCCGACATTGATGATATGGAAGCCCTGAATTGTAAGTTAAAGGATCTTTTCATTTATCAAGGGTGGTCAAAGTTCTTCTATGTTCCTCTGCCTAAATTCTATGAACCCATAGCAAGAATGTTTTATGCTAATCTTCGCTCTAGTAAATTTGATAATTTGGAGTCCTTCGTGTTAGGAAAGCGTATTTTTATTGATTGTGCCATGTTTGATTTAATTTTCCAGTGCAAGTGTTCTGGTTTCCCTGTGCTTTTTAAAAATTCCTGGCCCGATGATATTAAAATTTCCTTTGATCAAGCCAAGAGATGTATTGTTGAGTTTCCATCTGAGTTTCTTCCAAACTAACTAGGTCTTAGTGATGTTAGTTTTGAAACTCGTGTTCTAACCCACATTGTTGTAACCACTCTGATTCCTCGTACTAGCTATTTCTCTAACTTCTCTCTAAGAGATACTTTTCTGGTCTATTGTGTTGTCACCAAACTCAAAATCAAATTGTCTTCCTAGGTCATCAATTTTATGATTGAGAGTGTAGAAGATTCCACTAGTCTACTATGGTATGACCATCACTCACATTCTGGAAGCTCACAATATTTCCATATCTGTATATCCTTTTACCTCTGTTTCCAAATCTTACAATTCTAGAGCTTTTGCAAGTATGGGTATGTGTATGTGAAAGGTTCATGGGTCAAGAAACAAGAAGGAGATGTCAAGACTACTTGTACTGACTCCAATCCCAAACCTTCTGCTTCCCATCTTAGCCATAGTGATCCTGACCTTGCTGAGAAACTTAGTGCATTTGACAATTAGCTCTCTGCAATCAATGATCTTCTCATTGCCACTCAGTCTACCGTTTGTACCATTCATGCTATCTCTAAAGAAATAGGGTCTAATGTATCCAGGATACAGGTTGCGGTTCTCAGGGTGAGGGAAAGCGATGTCAAGGCATTCAAAGAGGTTCATTACAGGCTTGATGGAATGAGTGTCTCAGCCAATGCCAACTTTGATCGACTGAAGGAGGCCATCTACATTAGTCTTACCTAGTTTTTGCGTCGTTAATGTGGAAGTTTAAGACAATATTTATTTTGCTGTGCTATTTTTCAACTGGAAAATTAGTCGATGTATAATTTTTTCTTTTGTTATATTCTAACTCTGCTAGTACATTTTGTTATGAATGTATGATATATGCCATTTTATGTTGTGTGCATGCCGGCTTTTTATTCCCTCTTTGTTGATGTCAAAAGGGGGGAGAAAGGATATATGTATTGTCCATGTACATAATATGTCGACTATGGGTAAGTCAGCTTTGGCACATCTTGAGGGGGAATCACAGAACCTGAAAGCAGTAGACTACATGCGCCTCAAACAAACTAGCACCAGACATAGTCAATTGCACTTATTGAGGGTGAGCAAAATACAGGGAAGTCAACTATTGTTTATACATATATATTATTTTGTCATCATCAAAAAGGTAGATTTTTTTATATCTTATTTTAATGATGAAAATAATATATTCTCTCTTTGTATAGGAACTCAAGGATAGAATCCAAGATTGAAGAAATCAATCAGCAATGATCAAGGAATACATGGATTGGCTTACAATATTGAAGGAATCAATCAGAGGCAATCACGGAAAGCAAACGTGATTAAAGGAAGAAGTTGATACTGACAGAATCAATGCTAAAGTAAAGGAATCAAATAATTCAGTAATATCGAAGATCTTGTAGAATATTCAATCACGTGTATAAATCTGGAAGGATCAAGATTCCGGGATTGCGCACAAGGGAAGATCTTTTAAAGCTTCACGTTAGTTAGGGCCATTGCAGCATAACCTTATTCTTGAAAAGAATAAATTTTTTTCCAAGGATAAAATCTCTTGGGTTGGCAAATCTCTCCAGAATTCAAGCCTCTCTAAAAGTATTTAAACTTGTAATAACACCTTAGTAAATATACTTCGATGGAACCAAATACAATCTCTTTGTTCCACTACAAACAAATATTGTAGCTCTATTAAGACCTGTTGTGTAACAAGTTAGAGAAGAAAGAAAGAACAACAGTGGTGAGTCATTGTATCAAAAGAAATGAGTGATATAGGAACTGAGCTATCGGTGTATATCACATCATTCTCTTTATACTTGAAGAAACTCATTCATTGAAAATAACTCCCTTGCAACCCAAGGGGAATGGGCTATGATTCATATTGAATCTAAACCAGTATTAAAATTCTGGTGTCTTTAAATCTTGCATTTAATTTTATCATGTTAAATTCTATTATCTCGTTATTACATCTAGTCGACTAATTGAGAAACTAGTCAACTAATAGCAACAATTCACCCCCTCCTCTTTTGTACTTTCAATTGTTATCAGATCAAGGCTCACATTCTTCTTTTGCTTAACAGCTTGTGAGAAAAAGATCATGGCAAATCAGGTTATCATAGGAGCACTCTTCCAGGAAGGAACTTCGCAATAAGATCACCATACGTCAATGGACAATATTTCTCCCATTGGAAAGTGCATATGAAAATATATGCAAAGGCATATGACATTAAAGTTTGGAGAGTTATCAAAAAGGGGAACTATCATTTGTCGTCTGCCGCTAACCGCTTGTTGATCCTGAAGATATAGATTCATATACAGATGAGCAAATGGCAGTAATAAAAGTCAAAAATAAGGCGAGAAACTTTCTATACAATGATATAAGTGGTGAAAAGTATGAGAAAATCTCCAGTTGCTACACAGCCAAAGAGATGTGGGACAAGCTTGAGGTTACATACGAAGCAATCAGTAAGGTAAAGGAAACACATATCAAAATGTTGGTTCATGATTATGAACTCTTCCAAATGAAAGAAAGAGAGTCTGTTGAAGAGATGTTTTCCAGATTCAGCAAAATAATTAGCGATCTAAAAGCCTTTGGCAAACCATATTCAAGTGGTGATCAAGTTAGAAAGGTCCTTAGAAGCCTACCAACTACTTCGCAGATCAAAGTAGTCACACTTGAATATCATAATCTAAATAAGTTATCTTATGATGAACTTCGAGGAGAACTCATAGCCTTTGAAAAGACATATCATAAGAAAACCAACCAAGAGAAAAAGAAGAAAACTGTGGCATTCAAGGCCACAATTGAGATAACTGAACATAATATCGATGATGACCGCCTGAAGCCCTTCAAGAAGAGATTGCTATAATGTCAAGAAACATGGATGGTTTTATGAGAAGATTCATGAATATGAGAAGAGGAAGGATTCCACCTAGGTGATCCTAGTAATTTAACGAACAAGATAAGAATGATGGAAAATGTTATGAGTGTGGAAGATTTGGACACATTCAAGTTGAGTGCACAGATCTGAAAAGGAAAATCTCCAGAGGCTTTAACAAGAACAAATCATTCGAAAGTTGGAGTGGTAACGACAGTTCAGAACATGAAGAGATAGCAAATATTTGCTTCATGACAATTCAGGAAAACGACATGAATAAATCTTCAGTATGCTACACAAACGAGGACACTTCAAACGACGAATACAAAGATAATAATGAAAATTGTTTCATGGCACGAGGTGAAACAAGCGAGGTAAGATCTTATAACTGTGAAAGATGCAATGAGTTGCAGGATATTCTTGATCTAACTTAAAATAGTCTTAAAAATTATAAATGAGCTTAAGAGACTCAATAAAGAAGTAAAAGACCAGAAACTCAAACATGAAGTATGTGAACTCGAAAAAGAGGTACTTTAAGAATAGTTTGAGTAATTACAAATACAACTCAATGGCATGCGCAAATCCACCAGTCATAGTTCTATCAGGTCAAACCAGGCGACTTACAAGTCAATTGGGGAATGACCAGTTAGAACAAAGTCCACAAGTACTAATATTAATGAAACACCTATAAATGGATCAGGAGTTACGTGTCACTAGTGCAATAAAAGTGGACATAATTATTCTTTTTGTCATTTTCGTAAATCAAATATTTCAGGACGGATTTGGATTTCCAAAAATAATTCTGAACCCAGTAGTACTAACCCACCAGGACCTAAGCAAGATTGGGTACATAAAAGAAAGTAATCATTATGTTTTCAAGAACGGCACAGGAGAAGCTGCAAAAAAAATGGTATTTTGACAGTGCGTGTTGTCACATGACATGTGATAAAAACCTGTTCAAGAAAGTTACAAAAATAGATAGAGGAAGAGTTAAGTTTGGCTATGACTCAAAATAAAAATAGCATCCAAGATTGAAGAAATGAATCAGCAATAATCAAGGAACACATGGATTGGCTTACAAGATTGAATGAATCAATCAGAGGCAATCAAGGAAATCATACGTTATTAAAGGACGAAATTGATACTAACGAAATCAATCAAGGCTAAACTAAAGGAATTAAATAATTTAAGTACATCGAAGATCTAGTGGAATATTCAATAAAGCATCTAAATCTGGAAGGATTAAGATTCCGGGATCGTGCACAAGGGAAAATCTTTTAAAGCTTCTCGTTAGTTAGGATCGTTGTAGAATAACCTTATTTTTAGTAAGAATCAATCTCTTTCCAAGGATAAAATCTCTTGGGTTGGAAAATCTCTCCAGAATTCAAGCCTCTCTCAAAGTATTTAAATTTGTAATCATACCTCAGTAAATATACTTTGATCTAACCAAACACCCGCTCTTTGTTATACTACAAACAAACAATGTAGCTCTACTAAGACCTGTTGTGTAACAAGTTAGAGAAGAAAGAGAAAACAACACTGGTGAGGCATTGTATCAAAAGAAATGAGTGATATAGGAACTGAACTATCAGTGTAGATCACATCATTCGCTTTGTACTCGAAGAAACTCATTCCCCTCATGTAATAAAGTTCCTCTTGTCAGCTACAAGAGCATTCCATTCCCCTTCTTTGATATATAAGCCAGCCATTTGTTTGGCTAGTAGCTCAAGTGACGACAACAAACTCTCAAATTCTTTCAAAGATAGTTGTTGAGCCTATCCTTGAATCAATGTAACAAAGGGAATATATTCTGACTTTAAACCACGAATAATAATTCTTCTTCTTCGTGCTTCAGATATAGCCTCGTCCGAAATTTAATAGAGAAATTTCATAACACATATTTTTAACCTTCAAAAAATACTCGGTGATAAAGAGATTACCTTAAGTGGTGTTAGCTAATTCATTTTCCAAAATCTATTGCCGAGTTTCATCCCTAATGGTGAACAGCCGATCGAAGTTTCTTCTTATTTCATAAGTTGATTTACACCTTATAATATGATCTAATAAATTAGGAGATATAGAACTCTTTAGGATAAACTCTGCCTTAGCATTAATTTGCTTTCACTTCTTATGTATATTGTTGGTTTCAGGTGCGTCAGCAAAAGGACTAGTGTTACTCCAATTAACAACTTTCCATAAATTCTCACCAACAAGGTATGACTCCATACAAGTCTTTCATACCATGTAGTTTGACTGGTTCAAAAAAATCATTCCCGGTAAATTAGCACGACCACCAAAATCTATTTAGAGAAACCAGTTGAATCAACCATTAACCTGACCTTGAAATTCAGAAGCCGACCTATGGCTCTGATATGACACAAAGAATAACTGAAGAAAAGTATTATTCGGAGACTTTTTACTAGCCTATGATCATTAATAAGATTGGAGGATTCAACTAAAGAAGAGGAAGCTTGAAAAGAGAAGAAAGTTTTTGGAGAGGGGAACTTTTGTTTAGGAGAGAATATTTTCTTGATTTTTGGCTTGGTTACAAATGAACAAGACACCTTTTATTTATACTTGTCTATGGATGATTCTAGATAATGTACAAGGAAGATTCTAGCTAACCTTATCTTCAAACAACACTCTAGATATGTCTACTATATAACCTTATCTTCCCACAATATTTTAGAACTTCTAGATGTTGTCTACTAGATAAATATCAAGGATACTACACTAGGACATTCTAGAGAAATCTATGTTTTTTCAAAATATATTTTACTATTTTTTCTCATACCGTTAACCTTTTCTATCTGTTTTTTTTATTTCCTAACCGGTGTTCATAATGTGCTTTGAAGTCCCCATTAATTTGTATTCACTCCGTGTAAAGCCCATTATGGGGGAAATGCTCCCTAACGGGATTTTTGTCATTTCCAAAGTTAAAATCGAGACTTCTAGTTTAAAGGTAGAGGAATCCTATCTATCCCACAACAACCATCAATGAAATTAACCTTTTCTACCTTATTTGCCATATATGATTTGTATTTATGAGCACTCCACCACCCTCTTCGCACCTCCTCATGAAGAAGGAAAAATTAAGAGATATCGTGTTCTATTTTTGCGTCAAGTAAAAAAGAAGTTATTAACCTTGATTCTCATCTTAATACCATGTCAAAGATTATTTATACATACTCAATAATTTTTCGAACAAAATATAGGGTATGAGCTCAATTGAACCCATAAATTTTACACTGAATACGCCTCGAGATAAAAGTGTATCTGGATATTCGAAACCCTATCTTGAATGAGCATATACACAAGTTGCATATTTAAAAAGAAAATTCGTTATTTAAATTAGGGTATTCGATATTGACATATAGTATTTTAAGAGTTATTGTCTAATATGGGCTTCTATTTTTGCTGTCACAATACATTATTAGATGAGTTCATATGAGAGCCGACTAATCTTGAAACTCCAAGAAACTAATTAATTTTGTAACGTAGAAGCTGGTTGGTAATTGGATGTCATTATCAGACATTACCCATTTGGCGGTCGGTAGGTTAAAACTTAACTAGTTAGAACTGAAGAACAAAGGCATAATATTGGATGTGAAATCAGGTGATAGTGATACAACATAGTTAATCTGGTATCAATTTGGGGGTGTCTCACTTTTCAAGAGAATCAAATTCTTTACTCGTAATTGCATCCAGAAAGGCAAATCTTGGCAAACACCAAAATTTGACTTTGCTATACTTGGTTAAGACTATATTCATTCACAGTGGTGAGTGGTGATTGGTCAACCTCATGGAGTAGTATTTTTGGTTTAAGATTCTCCTAAAATGGAGCCACAAACCAACAGAGTTTTCTTCCAACTACAACTCTAATATAATAGAGTTAAAGTCACTAACTTTCGAAAGAAACTAAACTAAATTTTCGTTTTTACTTGTGAGACGGGATATATGTCATGTCATGTATGTTAATTCGCATCAACATATAATATTAGTACTAAAAACGGATATAGAATTTAAATTAAATTTAATATGTACACTCAATCCGCCACTGCTTAATAGGTAACAAATAGATGCAATACTAAATGGTTATTATTATATTAGTTAATGTTTTGATGGGAGTTTTTAAAAAGAGGTGACTTTTTTATTTTTAAAATATGCCTATTGGCAAAGATTTTGATTTTGAAAAGATGTGACTTTTTATTTTTAAAAGGTGTCTACTGACAAAGGTTTTGATTTTGAAAAGATGTGACTTTTTATTTTAAAAAGTGCCTATTGGCAAGGGCTTTAATTTTGAAAAATGTGACTGTTTATTTTATAAAATACCTATCGGCAAAGGTTGAGTCTGTTAGTCCTAACAAACACCTAAAGGGCTTATAAATATCCTTTGTCTCTCCAAACAAAATCATCAGAAAAAGCAACAAAATATCTTCTTTTCTTCTATCCTCAATTCACAAAATTTGTTCAAATAGAAATTTGAGTTAATTGCTGGTGCTCGAATTTCAGGGGCTTTGTAAAAATTCTGGAGGAATTCTGTCATAATCCATGTAACAACGATATTGGGAGGCTTAAATTTCTTAAGGATAGTGATTACACTATCAAAGCCTAACTATTTCGTTCCTATATTCTGTTATATTTTCTAATAGTTATTCCTTCGCGATTGGCTAAGAGTTAAGGTGTTTTTGAATATGGTATAAATTTTAATAAGTGTATTATTATAGAGGTACGTAGCAAAGGTCCACTTTATAAAGTGGTAACAAAAAGTAATTGCCTTGAATCGATATGGGACAAAGTTCTTCCTATTGCACACTTCTACTTTAACAATTTCTAACACGTTGATTTTGAGTTTCTAAATGTACGTGAGGCATCTACTCCACTTTAAGAAAAATTTAGGTTTAAATTTCACTCACCTGTATTTGTCAAGTAACATGTTGATTGTGTCGCTTATATGTGGGAACTTTTCTTTGTACATACAGTTACTTTCACATGCATGTGCAATTGAGGGCGGCTATAGGTTGTAATTATTTTAGTTGTTGAATACATTTTGATCATATGAGAAAACTGAGAAGTTGCTTTAAGGAATATTACCCTAATTAAATTTAATATGTTTCTCACCGCCAACATTTTCTATCTTTTTCTTTGAGCTCCAACTAATCCGTATTCACTTTACATAATATTCACTAAAAGAAAAGTACTTTGTACCAAGATTTTTTTATTTCCAAAGCTCGAACCCGATATCTCTAGTTTAAGAGCGGAAGAATCTTATTCATCCTACCACAATCAACATGGTGATGTTAACCTTTAATATTTAATGTTACATATATAATTTGTATTTTTGAGCATCCCACCAGCCTTCTCACCTCCCCATCAAGAAGGAAAATTAAGAACTTTTTATAATTAATTCACAAATCCGAAGTCTTCATTAGTAATCTCCTCCAATAAAAAAAAATGCTTGAACTATAGTTTCAACCACAACTTCATGATAGAGAGGAGTGGCTTAATGAAGCACAAAAAATCAGGCGGAAGAACATGTTTATAGTAATTGTTCTTACTTAGCATTGACTTCCAGATATCCTATTTAATTCTAGCAGTTAAGTAAAAAAATTATAACCTTGATTCTCCTATTAATATACCAAATTAAAGCTATGGCTTTGAGTATGAAAACACTTCATTGGGCAACAACCAGCAATGAACTAAATGGAAAAAATTCAGACACTGGTTGATGTCTACTGCATTCCTGCTTTTTGAATATTCTCTTCCTTCTCCAAAAGGGATTACAACTTTGCAAATACTAAAATCAAAGAATCACTTTGTTACATCAGACATTTGATCTTTTCTTAATCTAAATATATTTTATTAATAGTCACATTGTCTAGCTCTCCAAATAACCAAGAAAATAATTGTTAAATAACGCTCAAAATAACAAGCCTGTCCTGTAAAAATGGAAAGAATGTACTAATCTACTTTGTGGAATCATGATATATCAATGGCCTTTATTATCACCATTATCTTGTTGTAACTGTCACCAAGATGAACCAAGCCAGGAAAGTAAAATAAACAACTGACTGTTGTGTAAGTATGATTCAAAAATATGACTTAAACTCTCATTTACTTCATCTTCCATTGTATCAAAGATAGTTTAAAACTATCTTCAAAACTAATAGGGAAGCTTGTAGTTAGCTTCAGCTCCCTCAGATCATTGTACTCTTTTTGCTGGAAGACGAATAAAATGACAGTTTTGTTTATTAAAAAAAAAAAGGAAGAAGTTTATAGTACTTCCAAGAACGACAAAATATTTACCCACAGTTACTAGGAATTACAAAAAAATTCCTCATATTTTGAACATCAGTTAAAGATATCAGTTATTGCACTTTGTTTGTGAGAATGATGCTCGGACTAGCTAGTGTGTACCTCGACTAATCCATCAGGCTGCCTACTGCAACCACACAAACATGTGTCAGGTAAAGTTTGCCTAAAAAGGTCGAGATGATCTCACACTATATAACTAGGATTAGAACCTGAGACCTCTTGGTGGTTACTCCTATCCTTCTAATAGTAAACTATCCCCTTAATAAGGACCCTAATATTACACTCTTCTTCAATAGCATCTGATGTAACACCATACATGAGTGCAATCCAGCATTTCACACACGCAGTATGTATTCGAATCCTATCAACAAAATAAAAGATAAAAACAAGGAACAGTGTGAACAAAAAGGTGTTAATATTTCAGAGGTGCAAAATAATACAACCATCAAAACACTTCTCTGATGCCTCCTGTGATAAGGTCAATTTAGGCCTCTGCAATACCTATCATGGCCACTTTTGTGCCAAGAAGTTCCAAATAGAAGAATCTGATTGTAGCATCGATGCCATTCGCTGTTAAGAGCCAAGTACTGCTTTAATTTAGTGGAAAGAGTTGTCTGTCTACCTCAAGTCACAATCATTGGCTATAAATTCCATTTACTTTCACACTTCTTGGCACTCACACTCCCAGGAATTTTGACAATAGTAGTTGGCAGGGATTCTTATTCCTATATAATATGTACAAACTCATGCATCCAGCCAACAAGCTTCTTATCTCAGCTGCTTTAGTACTGATATATCCTCTCTGATATCTTAGAGCCCGAAAATGGATAAGATAAACATGGAGATAGAACAGGTAATGAAAGCAGAATCAGTGGAAATAGACAGGGAAAAATGGGTTTATGATTCTTCTGTCGATCATAAAGGAAGAGTTCCTCTTAGGGATTCAACTGGTGTTTGGAAGGCCTCCCTCTTCATCATTGGTAAGCATCTATCCAACAAATGGATGCACTCAATAGCTTCAATTATATGTCTAATTTTTCTCCCTCTCGTGATTTATAATTACTCAAAGATAAAGAAATTTTGAATGGCTTCTTCAATTTAGATTGTTAATAGTATACAATTATCTCTCCTGTAAGTTCCAGTCCTAAGCTATCCATAGAACTAAAGATAAAAAAGAGCTCTAGCAAATCGTAAGCAATCATGAGCTTAATACTAGCTAGAATAGAAGCTTTTAACATATACAAGAGAAATTGGCCAAATACTAATTTAACTATCACTCTCTTAAGAAATAAGTCAAAACTAGGTTTCAGATTTGTTAAACATTCCATTTCCATGATGCTCATGGCTGCATGATTGGAATAGTAAGTAAGTCATAACAACAAGAGGAGTCAAGTTACTAATTTTATATTGTAAGTTTGACGACTACGTAGTCTTTAACAAGGAAAGAACTCCGCGATTAAGAAATATTCAGGAACTTCCCCAAACCAGCAAAAGGAATGCTTGAAACTGTGTCTTAAACCAAGCATTTGATGCACAAAGAACAGACAGATATGGGAGGGTGGATATTCCTCAAAAGTGCTTATTTTGCATGCTATTGAAACTGTTCCCTTCTAATACTGTTTTTCATCTCAGTCGCTTCTGTGCAATCCAATCTTATACGAGTAAGCTCCTAAATCAAAACTTGCTAAGCTTTTCCAAAATTATTTTCTTGAGTCATTTGTTCTCTTCAATTATTTTATCTACGGAGGATATCGGAAGAATTATAGCATCCAATAAATGTTCATAAGCTTATAGTATGATTTAGTAGTTCATCTGTCAGGAAACGACTAATCAAGAATTAACTGAATAGAATCACCGCCTTTTAAGCGCTATCAGCTTGTTCAAGAAATAGACATTTCTACATTTGGTTGACCGTGGTTCGATAAAAGCCTGTGGTCAATGGAGAAGTAAATAACTCACTGCTCTCTGCAAATATCTTTTCATTTTTCTTAAGTTAAGGAACTTACTGAAAAAATGCATATGGTCACTACATGAACCATAGTAACTATCTCCCAGTATAAATTGCATAATGGATTAATGCCTTCTCTTGCTGCTGCAATTGTCCTAGTCCTACATTCCATCCTAGCCCCAAATACTATGCAGTATCTTAGCACAATACTTTTTTTCATTACATCTTTGTTTATATAAGAAATAAGAATTACAACTTTTTTTTATAAGGATATTAAGAATTACAACTTATACATGAAGACTATTCTATATGCCATTAAGCGAAGTGGTAGAAAATATTACACCATATAGTGATCTGGGATTATATGCAATTGAATAGGTAAATATTAAATGTCATTAGATTTTCATTTTGTTGAACATGCTCCTTTATATATGGTTAATGTAAATGGAGATACTGAAAAATTGTTACCTTTCAAACAGCGATTGAATTCAGCGAGAGGCTGAGTTACTTTGGAATAGCCACAAGTTTGATCATATACCTAACAAAAGTCATACATCAAGACCTCAAAACAGCAGCAAAAAGTGTGAACTACTGGTCAGGAGTTACCACTTTGATGCCATTGCTTGGAGGCTTTCTGGCTGACGCATGCTTGGGAAGATTCTCCACCGTTCTTGTCTCTTCCACACTCTACTTCCTGGTAACCACAATTTCTGCTCCTTGCAATTTACAACATGGAATGGCTGTTTACAGTATTTCCTTACAATAAAGAAACGCATGTGCAAAAGCTGTTGACCCTACTACAGTAGTAACGGTAATGAACTGTGTTAAAAGCTGAAATTGGCTAAAATCCATATTGTAGCTTTCAGTGATTGGTAACAATCCTCTACTTATAGATAGCAAATGAATACTTTCTGGAAATCATATTTAAACAACAAGATATGGATCATATTATCATCTCTGCATAAACACAAATTTTGGTTGTAGAATCATTGGAACTTTTAGATATCATAAAGAAATAATTGTTTTCCCAACACCCAAAAATGCTCTCTTATTTGTTCTCGCTTAAATGTGGATTCAGGGCTTGCTTCTCTTAACAATGTCTAGAGTGGTCCCAAGCTTAAAACCTTGTGACAGTGATCTCTGTGATGAACCGAGGAAGGTCCACGAGCCAATTTTCTTCCTTGCGATCTACTTAATCTCTATTGGAACCGGAGGACACAAGCCTTCTCTAGAGAGCTTTGGAGCTGATCAGTTTGATGATGAAAATCCTGAAGAAAGGAGAAAGAAGATGTCCTTTTTCAACTGGTGGAACTTTGGGCTATGCTGTGGACTATTACTTGGTGTTACTCTTATCGTTTATGTCCAAGAGCATGTTAGCTGGGCTATGGCAGATATAATACTCACAGTAGTTATGGCTTCTAGTATAGCCATCTTCATTGCAGGGCGGCCATCCTATCGTTATAGAAAAGCAACTGGAAGTCCATTTACACCCATGCTACAGGTGCTAGTAGCTGCAATTAGAAAAAGAAATCTTCATCTTCCTTCAAATCCTTCTCATCTACATGAAGTTCCCGAGTCAGAAACTACCCAAAGGAAGCTCTTAGGCCACACCACAAAGCTGAAGTAAGATTCGAAACCTAGTCATGATTAGTCATGCAATTACTCAGGAAAGGTGGATTATAGTATTGAATACAATTTTTTATTTTACTTTACAGGTTCCTTGATAAAGCTGCAATCTTGGATCACACACAAGATTCAATAGAACAGCAACAGAATGCATGGAAACTTGCAACTGTGACGAAGGTGGAAGAACTGAAGCTACTTATCAACATGACTCCTATTTGGCTAACCACTTTACCCTTTGGTATATGTGTAGCACAAGCTGCAACCTTTTTCATAAAACAAGGCATGACGATGAATCGGAAAATCATTCACAATTTTGAGATTCCCCCAGCCTCAATTTATGCCCTGACAGCAGTTGGCATGATAATATCTGTCACAATCTATGACAAAATCCTCGTACCTTTGCTAAGACGGGCAACTGGAAATGAGAGAGGAATTAGTATTCTCCAAAGGATCGGTATTGGAATGATCTTCTCGGTTTCTACTATGGTAGTTGCAGCTTTGGTTGAGAGAAAGAGACTGAATGTTGTTCATAAAAATCCTTTGGAGGGTTCAGCTTCAATGAGTGTGTTTTGGCTAGCACCACAATTCCTTATCATTGGAATAGGAGACGGATTTACCCTAGTGGGGTTGCAAGAATACTTCTATGACCAAGTACCCGATACTATGAGGAGCTTGGGCATCGCACTTTACCTTAGTGTGATTGGTGCTG
The DNA here is from genome assembly GCA_032618575.1 of Nicotiana noctiflora. Lineage (NCBI taxonomy): Eukaryota > Viridiplantae > Streptophyta > Magnoliopsida > Solanales > Solanaceae > Nicotiana > Nicotiana noctiflora. The sequence goes on from JASVEL010005265.1 coordinate 53,673, forward strand.
CAAACTTCATTAGCAGCCTCTTGATAACCATTGTGGATCATATCACAGAGAACAGTGGCAAGAGTTGGTTTGGGAAGGATCTAAATAGCAGCCACCTTGACTATTTCTACTGGTTGTTGGCTACCATCACAGCAGTAAATTTGTGTGTCTATGTTTTTGTTGCAAGGAGTTATACCTACAAGAATGTGCACAGCATGACAACTATGGCTGTAGCTGATTGTGATGATGGGGATAATCATAAAGCAATGGTTTAGATCATGTAAAATATTCCTCAATTTTTATTTAAGTACTTCACTGAAATAGTAATATCAATGTATTCTGATAAGATAAAAGGAAATAAAATTCCTCAGTTTCCTTATTCAATCCCATTTGCGTCAATTTCTTTTTCCTCTATAGAGAAAGGATGATATATTAAAAAATACCAAGCGCAGTCATGACCTTTGCAGCTCAGAGTGAGATGAAGTTAATGGTGCAAGTATTGAAGAAGTATCACCAACCTTATCCCTTCTTTCCTGTTCTAGCAACATTTATGTCATTTTTATATTACTTACTCGACCAGCAACATATGTGGAATATATAGCCGCCTCTTTTTAAGAAGAAGACCAAGAGAACATACTAAAGCAATTGCTTCATGAAGTAACTTGTTCAATGAAGTAATAGTTCATTGCACAGAGTTTCGCATGTTGTTTAGCGGAGATATATCTTTTCATAAAGAAATCTGTTCAAAAAGATTTCATATCAGTTGAAGGAATCAAAAATAATTCAAAATCTGGTAAGGAAACTAGATTAAGAAAATCAAAAGTTTCAAGGCGAAACAACTTTACAACCAACAGATAATTTTCGATAAGTTCAGCACTTGTATAAACAAGGCATACAGGAAAAAGATGCTATGGAAATTACAGCAAAACTATGGAAAGATTGGTCAATCACTGTTTCATAAGACTGTAACAGTACTTACTCTTATCATCATTGGAATATCCCAAGCTATTGTTTAAACACACAAATTTATTTAATTATTTGAACTTTTCTCTGATACATTATTGAACAACCACTACTATAATACTTAAAGTCAAATTAGTGTTTTAAACTCCATATCATTTTAGCTTTCTCTGCTGGTTACTAAAACTATGAGAAGAGCGTCCCCACTGACAATAATGAGAAACCAAAATAAGTGTCTAAATATAATGGAAAAACAAGGAACACATTAAACATCTATGAGTTTTATACCAATGAAAGAAATACCTGATCCCAAGCACTCTTTGGAATTGCATACTTAGCTACCAAAATACAAATACCTATAAATTCAAAAATTGATTAGAAATGTGCGCAATTGCTCAAAACAGTGTTGCAATTTGACAAATGCCAATAATGTTTTAAGAGATTAAATTTCAAAATTCCATCGAATTTCTTTTTTTTTTTTTTGCTAGGCATCCAGGGGATGCAATCAGATACAAAACGAGTATCTCCTCTACATTGAATTCATGAACTGAGCTAAAGTTCTGTTCTTATCAAATATTTTCTGCCTCTTGATACACATGCCACTGGAAATGCAACAGAACTTCATCAAATTGTATGTTGAAGCTGTTAGAAAATCTAAATCATGTACTACAACTGTGAAGGAACCTTTATAAAACAAACCTTCGCAATTACTAAACTACAAGTATACAGTGACACAGGAAAATTTGGAATAAGCAATTCGAATTACTGACCTATATTGGTGGTAATTACTCCTTCACTCGGGTTTGAACCGTGGGTTTATTAGGAAGCCCTTCGCCCCCACTCGGGTTCCAGTATATTATGCTGCCATATTTTTTGGATTATGAACGGTATTTTCGTTCAGATTTAAAAGCGGCTAAATTTTGATTACTTTCAATTATCACTTGTACATCTAGGTATTTTTTAATGAGGAATTTTCAGAAACCACTGTTGTTTAGTAGCAATTAACTTCCTAAAGCTATCATATACATAATTACTAACTTTAGCTACTATTAAGTTGTTACTGTAGTATAATTGTTGTATTTGCGATGCTGTATTCATGAATACAGCAACAAAAGGCGCCTAGAAATCAGGGTAGTCCAGTTATACGTGCATGTATTCACATGTACTCTCGCAGTGTATTCATGAATATAACAGCAAAAAATGCCTAAAATCAAGGCAATACAGCTATACGCGCATGTATTCATGAATACCGCTGTAAAAACGCCTAAAATCACGACAGTCCAATTATACGCATATGTATTTACATCTATTTGCATCATTGTATTCATGAATACATCAGTAAAGATTATCTAAAATTAGGGCAGTCCAGCTGTACACGCATGTATTCACATGTATTCGCGTCATATATTCATATATATATAGTAACGACAATCACTTTAAACAGTGTATTTTATGCATTATTACATGCGTCAATGGTAGTATATACCATAAGTACTATTATGCTATAAAATATAAAATGTAGCTATAAAATATAATATTTTAAAATAATTTTGGTTTATAATAAATAGGGTGTATAACTTTGCTATTGGAGGTAAAATTTCCTTTTTTAATTTACCTAAAGAAATTGTGCCAGACGGGCTCTGGCTAGCCGCCTAGGGGTAACGGGTGAGTTTTGGTTTAAAACATGGATTTGGGGCGTGCAAGTAGAAAAGGAGGAATAAAGAATGGAGGAAACAGAAAAAACTAAGTAGAATTGCGAAGAGAAAATATAAAAAGAGTAACAACAACAACAATAATAACTACCCAGTAAAATTCACACAGTGGAGTTTGGGGAAGGTAATGGCAGAAAGGCTATGTTACGACCCGAATTTTTTCAATCGCGGGGGCCGTGATGGTGCCTACTGATAAGAGCTAGGCAAGGCAACTTAATTAACTTTTATTAAACACATATTCCTTTATAACAATTAATAGCATTAAAATAGGAGAAACGTAATTAGAATCATAACCGGAAGTCTTAAATTAAAATAGATGAATAAAGTAATCCCAACATGTATCTCTACCCCGGATCTGGAGTCACATACTCACGAGCATCTAAGAAATACTAAATACAAGGTCTGAAAGAAACATAAATCTATTTATCCCGAATACAAAGAGAAGACAGTCTAATATAAGGAAAGAAGGGAGACGCCGGGCCTGCAGACGCCTGCAAGGCTATCTCGCATCTCTCCGGACTAAAGGTATGCTCCCAAACTAAAGTTATTGTTGTTGCTGCTCGAAACCTGGACCTGTGCAAAAATGCACCTAGTGTAGCATCAGCACAACTGACCCTATGTGCTGTAAGTGCCTAGCCTAACCCCGACAAAATAGTGACGAGGCTAGACTGGATACCACATAAACCTATGCAGATATATATACGAGTACAAAGGAAAATAGCAAGAACATAACAATTTAAACTGGGGAGGGGAGCATGTTTCAGGGGTAACAGTTAGAATCAAATATCAGGAATAATGGTACGTATATCTACAGTTTAACTTCTAGCAATAATGAAAAGACAAGGCAATTTTCATATTCAAATCACCTTGTTGCAAGCGTGCAACCCAAACTCAATTCTCAACATCTCGTGGTAGGCATACCATCCGCTCCCATTTTAATATCACTTGTGGTAGGTGTACCACCCGCTCCTATTTTAATATCATTTTGGTAGGCGTACCACCCGCTCCCTATACTTCCAACACAGTTCACAATACAATCCTGGCAAGGGAATAATCACAAAAAGTCAAATGTCCCAACAAAGGGGAGTCAGCTATAACCAATCATATTTAACTTCTTCTTGGCACAACTAATATCAATGCTCAGCCGCAGCTTTCATATGATCAATCAAGGGTGCACAATTAGCAAAAATAATACTCGCGATCATGGCTGACACCGAAGCTTGGATACTCGTCACCATGCTCATACGTCGTACCCAACACAAAACAAGTAGCAAATAGGATTCAACTCATAAGCCCTCAATCTACGGTAAATCAAACACTTACCTCAAACTTTCACAGTCAATTTAATGCTCAACCACCGCTTTCCCTCTCGTATTCAGCTCCAACTCAACCAAATCTATAAAATAATTACTTCATGTTATCAATATGTGTTAAACAAATCAAATCCAATGCCTAATTATAGCTTTTTCTTATTTTACCCCAAAAGGTCAAAAATTCCCCCAGGCCCACATGGTCAAAAACCCGAGATTCGAACCAAATCTTGATTATCCATTCCCCCAAAAACCCACATATATAATTTATTTTGGAATCGAACCTCGAATTGAGGTCCAAAACCCCCAATTTTAGAAACCATAAGGTTTACCCAAAATTCCCAAACTTTCCTATTAAAATCTTTGTTTTGAAGTTGAAATTATGTTTAAAGAGGTTAAGGAGTAAAGAAAATGAGTTAGAAATCACTTACCAATTATTTTGGAGAAGAAGAATCGTTTGGAAAATCGCCTCTTATGTTTTGGGTTTTTGAAAAAGTGAAAAATAACTTAAATTCCCGACTTTATATACCCACCCGGAAGACCCCGCGCGGACCGCGCAAAAGTGCACTGTGGCCGCTCTAAGGAACTGAGCAATTACCACTCTCTGAACCTTCCAGCGCGGACCGCACTGAGAAGGAACGCGGCTACATTGGTTGACCTGGAAAACTGCTAGCTCTCTGAAGTCAGCTATGCGGACCGCGCATGGACGACCGCGGCCGCGTAGATTCCACCGCGGACCGCGCAAAGGCGACCACGGGCATGTTGGAGCCTGCAACTCCTCTGAACCTGCAACATCTGTTATTTCTAAGCCTAAGACCTCTCGGGGCTACTCAAATCTCACCCGAGCTTTCGGGGATCCAAATCGAACATACACATAACTCCAAAAACATCCTACAGCCTCAACCGTGGAATTAAATCGCCCAAACAGTATCATAAACATCAAACTAGGCCTCAAGACCAATGATTTCCTTCCAAATTTCAAAAAATATCAATTCTTTGAGTTTTAAGTCCAAAATATGTCAAACGACGTCCGAATTCAATCCAACTTTATAGAAAGCGCTTAAACCATATATAAGACTTGTACGGGATGTTGGAACCAAACTACGATCCCGATAATGCAGTCTTTTAATCAAATTTCATTTTCAAATTCCCTTAATTATTTTTAGAAAACAATTTCACATAAAAATTTATTTCTCGAGCTTGGGACCCCGAAACTTAATCCTGGGCATACACCCAAGTCCCATATTTTCCTATGGACCCTCCGGGATAGTTAAATTACTGGTCCGGGTCTGTTTGCCCTAAACATTGATCGAATCCATACTTAATCAATTGAGTATCAAGATTTAACATTTTCTCACAGAATTCATAATTAAGTTTTATTTTTCGGCTACGCGCTCGGACTACGCACACAAATTGAGGCAACCCCAAACGAGGTTCTCACGGCCTCATAAGTACAAAGTGAGTAGGAATTCAGGTATGACACTTTTGGGTCGTCACATTCTCCACCTCTAAAACAATCATTCGCCCTCGAACGCACAAAATAAAGAAGTAACTGAGTCGGGGAAAATATGGGGATAACGGCTCCGCATATCAGACTCGGACACCCAGGTCGATGCCTTAGGAGGCTGACCTCTCTACTGAACACGAACAGAAGGAATAACTCTTGGATCTCAACTGACGAATATGACGGTCTAGAATAGTTACCAGCTCCTCCTCTTAGGATAAGTCCTTGTCCAACTGGATAGTACTGAAGTCTAACACGTGGGCTTGATCGTCGTGATACCTCCGAAGCATGGATACATGAAAATCTGGGTGCACGGCTGATAATCTAGGCGGCAATGCAAGTCTATAAGCCACCTCTCCCACTCGATCAAGAATCTCAAACGGGTCAATGTACCTACGGCTAAGCTTGCCCTGCTTCCCAAATCTCATCACGCCCTTTATAGGCGACACTCGAAGCAATACCCGCCCACCAACCATAAAAGCTACATCTCAAACCTTACGATATGTGTATCTCTTTTTCCTAGACTGAGCTGAATGAATCCTATCCTGAATAATCTTGACCTTATCCAAGGCCTCCTGAACTAAATCCGTACCTATCAACCGAGCCTCTCTCGGCTTAAACCATCCAACCAAAGACCGACATCGCCTGCCATATAAAGCCTCATAAGGAGCCATCTGAATGCTCGAGTGGTAGTTGTTGTTGTAGGTAAACTCCGCTAATGGCAAGAAA
>JASVEL010005266.1:0-32541 GCA_032618575.1 Nicotiana noctiflora
TAATCCCACGAACCTCCAAAATCAATAACACAATCTCGGGTCATATCCTCCATTATCTGAATAGTTGGCTCGGGTTGATCGTCTATCTGGGGATGAAATGTTGTGCTCAAGTCTACCCGTGTGCCCAACGCTCACTAAACTGCTCTCCAGAAGCATGAGGTAAACTACGTACCCCGATCTGAAATGATAGACACAGGCACACCATAAAGGCGAACAATCTCTTGAATATAAATCTTAGTGAACCTCTCAGTAGAATAGGAGACTGCCACGGGAATGAAATGTGCTGGCTTGGTCAGCCTATCAACAATAAACCATATCATGTCAAACTTCTTTCGAGTCAATGGAAGTCCAGTAACGAAGTCCATAGTTATCCTCTCCCACTTCCACTCGGGAAGCTCAATCTTCTAATGTAAACCACCAGGTCTCTGATGCTCACACTTAACCAGATGAAAAGTCAAACAATGAGCCACATATGCTACGATATCCCTGTTCACCCTACGCCACCAATAATGCTGCTGCAAGTCCTGATATATTTTTGCGATGCCCGGGTGAATAGATTACTTGGAGCTATGGACCTCCTATAAAATTAACTCTCAAAGCACATCCACATTGGGCACACAAACTTGCCCCTGCAATCTCAAAACTCTATCTGCATATAAGGTAACCTAATTGGCACCTCCTCGCTGCACCGTGTCTCTGAGGACACATAAATGGGAATCGTCAAATTTCTGATCACGGATATGCTCCAATAATGAAGAACGAGCGACTGTGCAAGCTAACACACGATTGGGATTAGAAATATCTAGTCTTACGAACTGACTGGCTAAAGCCTGAACATCCAAGGCAAGTGGCCTCTAACTAACTAGAATATATGCAAGGCTGCCCATACTGGCCGACTTCCTACTCAAAGTGTCAACCACTACATTGGCTCTCCTTGGATGATATAGAATGGTGACATTATAATCCTTCAACAACTCCAACCACCTCATCTGCCTCAAATTCAACTCCTTTTGCTTGAACAAGTAGTGAAGACTCTTGTGGTCCGTGAAACCTCACATGCCACGCCGTACAAATAGTGCCTCCACATCTTCAAGGCATGAACAATGGTTGCCAACTCTAAATCATGCACTGAATAATTTTTCTCATGAATCTTCAACTGTCTCGAAGCATAGGCTATAACCTTGCCATACTGCATTAACACTGCACCAAGTCCAATACGGGAAGCATTACAATAAACAGTATAAGGCCCTGATCATATGGGAAAAACTAACACCGGTGCTATAGTCAAAGCTGTCTTGAACTTCTGAAAGCTCGCCTCACACTCGTCCGACCACCTAAACTTGGCACTCTTCTGGGTCAACTTGTTCATCGGGGCTGCAATAGATGAAAACCCATTTACAAACCGACGGTAGTAGCTTACTAACCCCAAAAAATTCTCCATAGCTGATGCTGGTCTACGCCAGTTCTTGACTGCCTCAATCTTCTTCGGGTCCACCTGAATACCCTCTACTGATACAACGTGACCCAGAAATGTTACTGAACTCAGTCAGAACTCACACTTAGAGAAGTTGGCATATAACAGATTATCCCTCGGAGTCTGAAAGACCACTCTATGGTGCTGCTCATGCTCCTCCTAGATGTGGGAGTATACCAAAATATCATTAATAAAGACTATCATGAACATGTCCAAATATGGACTGAACACTCGATTCATCAAGTCCATGAATGTTGATGGGGCATTAGTTAATCCAAACGACATGACCAAGAACTCGTAATGCCCATACCAAGTATGAAAAGATGTCTTAAGGACATCGGATGCCCTAATCCTCAATTTGTGGTAGCCATATCTCAAGTCAATCTTGGAAAATACCCTAGCACCCTGAAGATGGTCTCACAAATCATCAATCCTCGGTAGTGGATACTTATTCTTAATCGTTACCTTATTCAATTGCTGGTAATCTATACACATCATCATCGATCCGTCCTTCTTCTTAGCAAATAACACCGGCGTGCCCTAAGGGAAAATACTAGGTCTAATGAAACCCTTATCAAGAAAACCCTACAACTGGTCCTTTAACTCCTTCAGCTCCAGTGGGTCCATACGATATGGCGAGATAGAAATGGGCTGGTTCTCAGAGCCAAATCAATACAGAAATTGATATCCCCGTCGAGTAGCATACCCAGCAGGTCTGAAGGAAAAACATCGGGAAACTCCCTAACAATAGGCACAAAATCTATGGGAGGGACCTCAGCATTGGGGTCACGAATATAGGCAAAATAGGCCAGATACCCCTTCTTGACCATACGTCGAGCCTTCACGTACGATATGACATTACATGTAGAATGACCTGGAGTCCCTTTCCATTCTAAGTGAGGCATACCCAGTAAAGCTAAAGTCATAGTCTTAGCATGGCAGTCCAGAATAGCGTGATAGGGTGATAGCCAATCCATACCCAAAATGATATCAAAGTCGACCATATGTAAGAGCGACAAGTCTGCATGGGTCTCAAGACCTCCAATTACTATAACACACGAACAATTGACTTGGTTTACCATGATAGAGTCATCCACCGGTGTAGACACATATATAGGGATACCCAAAGCATCATTAGGCATGACCAAGCATGGTGCAAAATAAGATGAAACATATGAATAAATAGACCCTGGATCAAATAGTACTGAAGCATCTCGATCACAAACCAAAACTGTACTTGTAATCATCGCATTAGAGGCCTCTGCCTTGAGCCTATCTTGGAGAGCATAGCAACGGGGCTGGGCCTCACCACCCTGAACTGTATCCTTCGGTCGATTTGCTGCTAGCTGACCTTCACCCCTGGAAGTCTGAGCTCCACCTCTATGACCTCTACCTCCACCTTTGGTTGGATGGGGAGTATCTGGTGCCTGAATCATAAGATGGGGATCCTGCTGCTTAGAACTGCCTAAAGCCCATGGACAATACCTTACAATATGCCTCGTATTTCCATAAGTGAAATAAGACCTCAGTGGATGGCCCTGGGTACTCTGAAGCGGTTGTACAATGATAGGTGTTGATGGTTCACTGTAGGATTGCTGGTCAGAAAACTGCCCACAAAAACCATGACCACCTGGGGCACCCTGAGAAACCTGGAGGATCGACTGGAAAGGCCTAGAAGGCTGACCCCTATCATACGAATCTCTGACTCCAGATGAGGCACCACTGAATCGACTTGACCGACAGGGTCTCTTGTCTGCTCTATAACCACCCCCTGTGGCAATACCATCTCGATCTTCCAGGCCATTTTGGCCGCCTCCTGAAAAGTGACACCACCATCAATAAATCTCCCCACCCTCTCCCTGTCAGTGGGGAGTATGACAAGACCATGGCGAGATAGATCGATAAACCTGGTCTCATAGTGAGTGACCATCATAGAGCCCTGCTGGAGGAACTCAAACTGTCTCTGATAAGTATCCCTCTAAGTAACGGGGAGAAACTTCTCCAAAAACAACTCTGAAAACTGATCCCAAGTCAAAGATGGCGGCTTTACTGGTCTGGCTAAACATAAATATCTCCACCAAGTCTTGGCGGATCCAGATAGACGAAATGCAACAAAATTAACTCCATTGGACTCCACAATGCCCATGTTCCGAAGAACCTCGTGGCAGATATATAAGAAATCCCGGGGGTCCTCAGAAGAAGCACTGCTGAATGTAGTAGTGAAGAGCTTGGTGAACCTATCCAATCCACAAAGCATCTGCAGACATACCCGCTCTATCGCCGGTCTGAGCTACTAATCCCAGTTGGAATGCCATAGCTGGCTGAACTATTGGAATCTGACCCTGGGGAGCTACCTGCTCTGGAGTATGTATAGCAGGAGTCTGGGCTCCTCCTCTATCCTGAGAAGTGGTTGGTGCTATAAGAAGCAATCCTGCTTGGGTGACACTCTCCATGAGGCCCACCAATCAGACCAAAGCGTCTTGAAGAATTGGGGTGGCAATAAACCCCTCTCGGACCTGAGTTGGGCCCACTAGAGCTGTCGGGGCTGGGGCCAAAACCTCCTTGTCAAATCTGACCTGAGGCTCCGCCGCCGGTGTTGTTGCTCGGGGCTAAGCTCTGCACGTACCTCTACCTCTAGCATGGCCTCGTCTTGTGCCCCTAGCGGGAGCTCTCTGGGGCTCGGACTACTGATTGATAGATGAGGAAGCGCGTGTTCTATCCATCTACGAAAGAACAGAGTAGAAGTTCAATTAGCATTGAGAAACCAAACCGCACGACAAGGAGGAACAATGAGAGATTTTTCCTAACTTGGAAGCCTATGAGGGATAAATACAGATGCCTCCGTACCGATCCTTCAAAATCTACCAAGTTTGTCCATTAGTTGTGAGAGCTATGTAACCTAGTGCTCTGATATCAACTTGTCACGACTCGGATTTTTTTAACCCTCGGGGGTCGTGATGGCACCTACTGATAGGATCTAGGCAAGACAACGTAATTAACTTTCATTAAACACATATTTCTTTTCAACAATTAATAGCATTAAAATAAGAGAAACGGAATTAGAATCATAACCAGAAGTCTTAAATTCAAATAGTTGAATAAAGTACGGAATCCCAACATGTATCTCCACCCCGGATCTGGAGTCACATACTCACGAACATATAAGAAATACTAAATACAAGTTTTGAAAGAAACATATATCTGTTTATCTCGAATACAAAATATGACAGTCTAATAAAAGGATAGAAGGAAGACATCGGGCCTGCAGACGCCTGCAAGGCTATCTCGGGTCTCTCCGGACTGAAGGTATGCTCTCGAACAAAAGCTATTGTTGCTGCTGCACGAAACCTGGACTTGTGCAAAATTGCGCAGAGTGTAGCATCAGTACAACCGACCCCATGTGCTGGTAAGTGCCTAGCCTAACCCCGGTGAAGTAGTGACGAGGCTAGACTGGACACCACATAAACCTATGTAGATATATATACGAGTACAACAAAAAATAGCAAGAACATAACAATATAAACTTTGGAGGGGAGCATGCTTCAGGGGTAGCAGTTAGAAACAAATATCAGGAATAATGGTACGTACATCTACAATTTAACTTCTAGCAATAATCAAAAGACAAGGCAACTTTCATATTCAAATTATCTTGTTGCAGGCGTGCAACCCGAACCCAGTTCTCAACATCTCGTGGTAGGCACACCACCCATTCCCATTTTAATATCACTTGAGGTAGGCGTACCACCCGCTCTCTTTTCGATATCACTTGTGTATGTGTACCACCCGCTCCCTTTTCAATGTCTCTTGTGGTAGGCGTACCACCCGCTACCATTTCAATATCACTTGTGGTAAGCGTACCACCCGCTCCCTATACTTCCAACACAATTCACTCTATAATCCTGGCAAGGGAATAATCACAACAAGTCCAATACCCAACAAGGGGGAGTCAGCTATAACCAATCCTATTTAACTTCTTCTTGGCACAACTAATATCAATGCTCAGTCACAGCTTTCCTAGAATCAATCAAGGGTGCAAAATTAGCAAAATTAAGACTCACGGTCATGCTTGACACCGAAGCATCCCAACACAAAAAAAATAGCAAATAGGACTCAACTCCTAATCCTTTAATTTAGGGTTAAACCAAATACTTACCTCAAACTTCCAAAGTCAGTTCTATGCTCAACCACCACTTTCCCTCTTGAATTCGGCTCCAACTCAACAAAATCTATTAAATAATGACTTCAGGTTATCAATATGTGTTAAAAAAATCAAATCCAATGCCTAATTATAACTTTTTCTTCATTTTACTCTAAAAGGTCAAAAATGCCTCCGGGCCCACATGGTCAAAACCTAAGTTTCGAACCAAAACCCGATTACCCATTCCTCCATGAACCCACATATATAATTTATTTTGGAATCGGACCTCGAATTGAGGTCCAAAACCCCCGATTTTAGAAACCCTAAGTTTTTACCCAAAATTCCCTAACTTCCTCATTAAAATCTTTATTTTTAAGTAGAAATTATGTTTAAAGATATTAAGAAGTAAAGAAAATAAGTTAGAAATCACTTACCAATCGTTTTGGAGAAGAAGAATCGTTTGGAAAATTGCCTCTTATGTTTTGGGTTTTTGAAAAGGTGAAAAATAACTGAAATTCATGACTTTATATACCCTCTCGGAAGACCTAGTGGACAGCACAACAGCGCACCGCGGCCGCGCTAAGGAACTGAGCAATTACCACTCTCGGAGCCTTCCAGCACGGACCGCACTGATAGGGAACGCGGCCGCGCTGGTTGACATGGAAAATTGCTGGCTCTCTGAAGTCATCTATGTGGACTGCGCATGGACGATCGCTACCGCGTAGCTTCCACCGCGGACCACGCGATGGTGACCGCGGGTGCGCTAGAGCCTGCAACTCTTCTGAACCTACAACATCTGCTATTTCTAAGACTAAGACCTCCTGGGGCCTACTCAAATCTCACCCGAGCCCTCGGGGCTCCAAATCGAACATATACATAACTCCAAAAACTTCCTACAAACTCATACGTGCAGTGAAATCTCCCAAACAACATCATAAACATCAAATTAGGCCTCAAGACCCATGATTTCCTTCCAAATTTCACAAAATATCAATTCTTTGAGTTTTAAGTCCAAAATACGTCAAACGATATCCACATTCAACCCAAAATTATGGAAAGTGCTTAAACCATACATAAGATTTGTACCGGGGCTCGGAACCAAATTACGAGCCCGATACCGCAGTCTTTTAATAAAATTTCATTTTCCATTTCCTTAATTATTTTAAGAAAAAAATTTCACATAAAAAATCATTTCTCGGACTTGGGACCTCGAAATTTGGTTCCAGCCATACACCCAAATCTCATATTTTCCTACGAACCATCCGGGACCGTTAAATCACAGGCCCGGGTCTGTTTTCCCAAAACGTTGACTGAAGTCAAACTTAATTAGTTGAGTATCAAGATTTAACATTTTCTCGCAGAATTCGTAATTAAGTTTTTTTCCGGCTACACACCCGGACTTGGCACACAAATTGAGGCAACCCAAAATGAGGTTCTCACGGCCTCAGAAGTATAGAGTGAGTAGGAATGTAGGTGATGGCCCCTTTGGGTCGTCACAGACCGTTTCTGATAGATCCTCAACTCAGAAAAAAGAATAAGACAATTCATTAGTAACTCTAGTCGAAACCGTAATAATAACAGAAGCATAACAACTAGGGGTGTTCATAAAAATCCAAAAAATCAAACCAAACCAAACCGACCAAAAATATCGATACTTTTTGGTTTGATTTGGTTTTTGGTTTTAAATTTTAAAAACTGATCAAATTTGGTTTGGTTTTGATTTTAATCAGAAAAAAACGAACCAAACCGACTATAGGAGTAGCTATTTCAAATTTATTATTACACCTATATATATGTATATTGTTATGCAAAGTTTCAAAAAATTTATGGTAAATATTAATAGTTTGCACTTTTAATGTAGTTCTTTACCTTTACATTCTAGTTTGTTTTGTAGTTTTCTTTTGTTTACCGTAAGTTTCAAAAAATTACTATGTCTTGGATTCACCTCATTAGATGAACTTTCCTTTGATTCTTCCCGAGGCTGCTTAGATTTTTCTCTAGACGATTCACATTCTTTTTTTACGGATAAATATTCTCAAAGAATTTAACATTAACTGATTCTATCACAATATAAATATAAATCTCCAGATTTTCTATTTGTGAACCAGAAATCTATATGCTTTACTATTTATTGCATATTTTATGAAAACACAAGTATCGATTTTTGGTCCTATTTCTACCCTTTTAGGTTTAGGATTTGCTCTTTAGTCAAATACCCCTGCACTTTGAAATATTTCAAGTTGGGATTTCTTCCTTCTCATTTCTCATAAGGAATAGATTGTATTTTGTTATAGAGAACTCGATTGAATATTCGGTTAACTGTAAGAGTAGTTTTCCCCATAAGTTCTGGAGTAAACCAGAACTTATCAACAAAACATTTATCATTTTATTTAATGCTCAATTTTTTATTTCCGCAATCACAATGGATTAAGCGTGTATGTGGTCATTGTTTGATGAATAACACAATATTCCAAACACATATTTCAAAAGAAAATTCACATTCGTCGCCCATGTTACTGTGCAGAGCCAACCACAGGAATTGTTGACTGACTAGGCTAGAATTAATAAATAGAGAAGTTTTTAATCTTCAAATTGAGTAATATCTGAAACAATCAGATTTAGTAAACAATGAAGTTTTTTATCTTTAAATCGAATAAATATCTGACACAACCAATTTTAACAATCGGTAAAACTTTTAATCTTCAAACCGAGTAATAAATTGGGGCAAAAAATCATTAAAAGTATAATCTTCAAAATGTGTAGAAAGTCACTTAGACTTCAATCTCCATAGAAACTCACAAATACTTTAATCATAATGAATAAGAAGAAAATCACGCAGATTTTAATTTCGACACAGAAGTATAAAATTACGAAAATTTTAATCTCCATAACGAAAGTAAAAACATAAGGTTTTAGTCTCCAAAATAATGGTAGAAAATCACAAGTATTTTAATTTTCTTTTCAAATATCTTTCCAACTAAACCATTGTGACTGCTAAACATTCATCTGTTGTACCCTAATTAATCAAGTATATATACATCTTATACATATTATATTCATAATCTCAATTATAATTTTCAAGCATTAATGTAAGTCTAATTCACCCATTTTTATTCATATAATTAATTTGTATACCGACAAATCGATTTCAAGCATGCAAATAGAATATACTTTGATATCGTTACATAATGAATATCTACCGTAACATTTATACAAGTTGAATTCTAAATCATGTAGGGTAAAATATTTGTCACACCTCCTTTTTACGCGCACGCGAGGGTGCGAGGAGTTTTTCCAATTAAAGGACAATCGAGACGGGATTAGTTTATTTAATTCAGAGTCGCCACTTGGAAAAATAATGGTGTTCCAAGTCACCGGTTTAATCCCGAACCGAGGAAATTTATGGCTCTATAATACAGTCTGCGAAACTAAAAATCTGGATAAGGAATTCTGTTAACCCGGGAGAAGGTGCTAGGCACTCCCGGATTCCGTGGTTTTAGCACGGTCGCTCAATTGCAATTTTTTGTTTCTATCTGATTCTTTTATGTATTTCAACTATGTGCTTTCAATGTTCCGCTCTTATTTTTAGAAGAATTGCGACGTTACGAAAACACATTTCGAACCGCACCGTAACCAGTACGCCTGCGACTCTAATGTATTTCAGTTTCGCCGAGAGTAAGATTCGGGTCACATAAATGCACACCCGTATTCAGGAAAGTAATTTTATTTCAAGTCGTGCCTAAAGAGTCTACCGTCTTTATTAACTTCGGAAAAGACCGTGAAATTAACTAAACGGTCTTTCCAAGGCTAAGTTTTCACCACAACTGATTAGAGGGCCCCGCGATTGTATATTTGCGTTTGGCGAGGCTCATCTCATTATTATTAGGGCCGATCCTAAGATGAACTATATTCTCTACTTGATTTATCTCTAACAAAGAAAATGTTAATCGTTTATCATTACCTACTAGTTTGATACTTTCTTTTATTTGGGCCATTCAATAGAGCCCCGACTCAAAATTGAACGCCAGAAGACGATTTCCTCTTTACTATGCTCTTAAACTACTTAAACTTCGATTTTTATTCAATTAGCTAATTTAGTCAACAGAAAACTTTTGTTTTATTTAAGAAAAGAATATTGAACATGTTTCCGATTTTAATCTAATCTAATTGATAACCAGCTTTCGTGTAAAGGATCTAGATCATAGTAGACATACACGAGCTAAAGTGTACTGATAATCTAATAGCAACGGAGTGATACATCAATCGTCCTGATTCCCCTTTTTGAACAAGCTATAGACAAAAACAGGATTTACACGCTTATTGTTACAATTAACTACTTGAACATTGAGCGTGGTACTTACTAATTCATAACTTTCGATCAAACTACCATCATTATGCCTCTATTTACTTCTACATTGGGTGTTAGTTATTATACACTTTTAACTTGAACAAATTGACACCTATAACAATATGTATTTCACTGATTCATCTATCTATTGCATAATGTGTTTCCAATAGACCATTTCTACTACAACAGGCTAGGGAAATATGAAGTTAACACAGTTACAACACATACAGCTTATTACATATTCGGGCTCTCCTTAATGAGTACACATGTATTAAACTAAGTTTTGACATGGGTTAAAAGGACATGATAATCAATAAGCTAAGTTTCATTGCTTCCATTCATGTCTACAACTTCAGGCAGTAGTGAAATACCTGGAAATTGTCAAAGCAAGAGAAGGGAGATCAGTTAAGCCGGTGAAACACAGTAAACAGCAGATCAACAGCAATCAGTGGCAGTTACTGCCACTATATACACAGCAACAGCAACAACCAAGATAATAACAGCAACCAGTGGCCAACCACAGTCCCAACAGCAGGATTAACAACCAATCGACACACCACAGCAAACAGCACCAGGCAACAACCAGGAGATAGAACAAAACAAAAGCCAAGAGGCAATCACAGCAACAAAATCCCACCAGTGAAGCAAACCAACAACAGTAGCATGAGAGCTAAGAACTAACAGCAAAGACAACCACAACTAAGGGACCAACAGCAACCACACAACAACCCCAGGCAGCAACACTCGACAACAGAAGAACCAGCACTACAACAATGGCCAAATACCCAACCACTGAAGCAAAACAATCGAAACAGTGACTAAGAACCAATCAAACAGTAGCCCTTCTCTGTATTTATATATGTGTATCGAAATGTGGCTTGCTATCTATTTTTCCCTCAGGTTTTTATCTCTAAGCTATGACTGTTTTTGCTCTCCAGGTATCCTCTCAAGTGTCTCTGTGTGAATCCCCTTTTCCTCTAAAAATGTCTATTATACTTATAGTTAACAGCAGACCCACCCTGCCCATCTCTTCTCTGCCAGCCACCAACAACTAGTTTTTAAACACTGGCCAACCCATATTCTGTTCTGTCCCAGCCACTTAAAATGTCTAAGTATGGGTCTTGTTATTTTAAATCAAAGCCTGCAGGAACTGGTGGTGCCCTGCTGTACAGCAGGTTCCACTAGTTCATTTCATGGGTAAGGTATTTTTAAATCCTAAGGTGCCAAATTACTAACAGCTATATCCCAATATCATAGACAATTCAAGAGAGGAATCTGTTAAATCCAACAGTGGCTTGTATCAATCCTAACAATGTTAATTATTATCCAGTGTTCCAACCAACAGACCCATATGACTAATCGACGATGTTCGCCTAATTGATTACGACACACAATTAAGAACAGTAAATCACATAAGAGCAGTAACTTGACACATTCGGACAGATTCGCAAATAGGGGATTCAATCATTCGACGATTGTTAATTCGAGTCGAATGTTCATTCTAAAGCGAATACAATCCAGGGAATCACAACAACAACAAATGCGGGCCAAATAAAAGGCCTTGAAGGAGGAGAATAGAACCATTTAAGAAAAATTTGACCAACCAACGAAATTCAATTTAACAAACAAAAGATAATAACATAAGTGATTAGAATAAGGAACAGGAAGATTTTACCTTAGAGACTCAAAGAGAAGACAACCCGGATTTGCTCTTGGATTCAACTCGGGTTTGGACCTTTTGTTATTGAGGCCAATGGACCTTAATTGAGGTGTTTCCAATAATGAAAACACCCCAATTAAGGTCTATTAGACCTCAATTAGGCAGAAACTCGAAATTAGGGTTCATGGCCGAGATTTTGGGGTTTGGGCATTTCTGATTAAATTCGAACCAAACCAACGTTATACGGGGCATGAGGGAGGTATAAGGAGTGATTGGTGTGAATTTGGGGTTGATTGGAATGGGTTTGAGTTTTGCTCGAGACTTCAATTGGAGATTCGAAGCGATTTAGAGAGATTCGAAGCTAAAGAAGGGTGGATTTGGAGAGGAGGCGTCGGGGTGGTTTAGGGGTGTGATTTTGGCGGTCGTTGGCGTCGTTGCCGCCGGCCTAAAGGCGGTGGGGGGCGGTGGCGGCTAGGGTTCCTCATCTCTGAAAGAGATGAGGCTTGAGAGATGAAGAAGGGTCTGTTTGGGCAAATGAAACGGGAGAGTGAGGGTTTGGGGGGTGTTTTGCTACACCCAATCTCATAGGCTGATCTCAGCCGTTAGATTGATAGAATTATACGGCTGAGATTGGAGCTCCTTGGACCGGGTAAGGGGTGGATTGGGATGGGTTTCTAAATTTGGGCTTGGGGATTAAAATCGGCCCAATCCGACCTTCTTCTTGCTTCATTTATTTCTAATCTACTTATGTATATATTTTTCCTTTGATTTTCTCTAAAAAAATAAAATACAATCCTAAATTAATACTTGACCAAATTATCCTAAAATACTAATTAACTCTAAATAGTAATTATCACAAATATTTAAAAAAAACAAATCACACAATTGGACATTTAAAGGCTAACATGCAAAAATACATATTTTTGTGGTTATTTTTTCGTTTTCATAAAATGAGTTATTTAATTAATCGTGACTGCAAAAACTAAATCCTAAATGCATATGCAACGTATTTTTGTATTTTTGTTAATTAAACAAATAAACACGCACACACGGACAGGAAAAATAACACAAAATCACCAAAATCACGCATAACACAAAACTATTTTATTTTGAATTTTCTGGGAGTAATTCTCATGTAAGGCAAAAATCACGTGCTCACAGCTGCCCCTCTTTGCGCGTAAACATGAAGAGTTTTCGTGCAAAGATAAATGAGCGGATATAAGCGATTTTTGCCCATTCGAGCACTCCGTATGAAGCATTTTGGAAAAGTTTTGACCGAACCTTGCTTCAAAGGTCTCCTACATATCCCTGGCTAAAAGGGAATCAGGTCAATGTAGTTCGGGAAGTTCTGGTAGCTGGGACTACCATGACTGTTGCGATCTCGCTGTTACTGCTGTTACTGTTGTTACTGCTGTTACTGCTGCTACCACCGCTTAGCTGATCTCCTTGTTACACCGTACTAAGCAACAAACACAAAAAGCTAGACTAAGTTACAGTACTACAAGTTCTTGTCTATCTTTTTATCTTGATCTTGTCGCGCTCCTTGCCATCCTGTCTGACTTGGTGTTTCTTCTGACGCTTCTTCTCTTCTGTCAGTTGTTATTTCGGCCTATCGTGATTGCCGAACTCCGACCATTGCTTCCTTCTTTACGATCTTTGAACTATTCTCCTTCGCAATCTGAGTCTATCTGTTCTGGTCCTTGTTGCCTCTCTTTGCTTACTAACTTGGATTCATGCCGGGGATTTCTGTTACATTCTACCGCTTTCCTCTACCAATTCAAAACAGCTTGCCACTCCATTCTCCAGGCGGACTCCCTAACTTCGACTACTACTTCCAAATTAAATCGCCACTCCATTCTTCAGGCGGGCTCCCTGACTTCAACTATTACTTCAAAATTAAATCGCCACTCCATTCTCCAGGCGGGCTCCCTGACTTCAACTACTATTTCAAAATTAAATCGCCACTCCATTCTCCAGGCGGGCTCCCTGATTTCAACTATTACTTCAAGATTAAATCGCCACTCCATTCTCCAGGCGGGCTCCCTGACTTCAACTACAACTCCAAAATTAAATCGCCACTCCATTCTCCAGGCGGGCTCCCTGATTTCAACTATAACTTCAAAATTAAATCGCCACTCCATTCTCCAGGCGGGCTCCCTGACTTCAACTATTACTTCAAAATTAAATCGCCACTCCATTCTCCGGGCGGGCTCCCTGACTTCAACTACTACTTCAAAATTAAATCGCCACTCCATTCTCCAGGCGGGCTCCCCGACTTCGACTACTACTTCAAAATTAAATCGCCACTCCATTCTCCAGGCGGGCTCCCTGACTTCAACTACTACTCACTGATTTCATCCTATCTTGATTACCTTCTTGCTCCCTGACTTCAACTACTACTTCAAAATTAAATCGCCACTCCATTCTCCAGGCGGGCTTCCTGATTTCAACTATTACTTCAAGATTAAATCGCCACTCCATTCTCCAGGCGGGCTCCCTGACTTCAACTACAACTTCAAAATTAAATCGCCACTCCATTCTCCAGGCGGGCTCCCTGACTTCAACTATTACTTCAAAATTAAATCGCCACTCCATTCTCCAGGCGGGCTCCCTGACTTCAACTATTACTTCAAAATTAAATCGCCACTCCATTCTCCAGGCGGGCTCCCTGACTTCAACTATTACTTCAAAATTAAATCGCCACTCCATTCTCCAGGCGGGCTCCCTGACTTCAACTATTACTTCAAAATTAAATCGCCACTCCATTCTCCAGGCGGGCTCCCTGACTTCAACTATTACTTCAAAATTAAATCGCCACTCCATTCTCCAGGCGGGCTCCCCGACTTCAACTATTACTTCAAAATTAAATCGCCACTCCATTCTCCAGGCGGGCTCCCTGACTTCAACTATAACTTCAAAATTAAATCGCCACTCCATTCTCCAGGCGGGCTTCCTGACTTCAACTACTACTTCGAAACAAAATCGCCACTCCATTCTCCAGGCGGGCTCCCTGACTTCAACTACAACTTCAAGATTAAATCGCCACTCCATTCTCCAGGCGGGCTCCCTGACTTTAACTACAACTTCAAAATTAAATCGCCACTCCATTCTCCAGGCGGGCTCCCTGACTTCAACTACAACTTCACTGATTTCATCCTATCTTGATTACCTTCCTTGCCTCTTGTACCATTTCCTTCTTCCTGCATTGCCTCTCGGACCACCTTTTCTTCTGAACTATCCTGTCTCGGAATTGCTTTCCCCCGGTCGTATTACTTTTCTTCGGGCTGCTGGGGATATTTTTGGAACTGTTTACCCGCCTGCTGGGGGTGATGCTGCTGAGGAAGTATTCTTTGTTTCCTTCACCCCTCATTCTCTTCCTTCTTCCCCTACCTCTTCTGGGACTCACGCTTTTGTTTCCTTGATCAAATTATAGGATGTAATACTGCTGGGGGAATCTCGAAGCCATTTTTCTTTTCCCGATAACTGCTGGAGATGATACCCGGCTCAAAGATCACCCCATCTTGTGTTGCTTTCTACACTTATCCTCTGAGTCTTGCTTTCCAGAAAATTTTCGCAATTGGAGAAAATTTTCTGCCCCAGTTTGATGACCTTCTACGGGGCATGCTTTTCCGCCGACGAACCCTCTTTTCTGCTTTAAATCAAAGAAAAATTGTTAGTTTCGAAACGCAGCGAGTGGTCGTGCCACTCTTGTTGGGGCAGTTTCTCTTTTCTCTTTCAGCTGCTTGGCCCCCCTCGAACTTTTGGGGATGACGTTGACACTTGCTGGGGATGATGCTCTTTCCACGAACGACCTCTCATCTTTCCTTTTATTCCACTCTTTGGTTTGGTCCGACTCTTTTTAAGCCGGTGATCTGTTGCGTGAAATCATCTTTCGGACATGCCACATGTGTCCATCATACTCCATAATTCTTGCGAACCTTCCACTCGGCCTGTCATCCCAATCTCACTATCGTAACGACTTCTGTCTCATTGCCTTGTTCCATGCCTATTCACTTTCAATATACTGCTTTGGGAGACTTGGTAGTAAGCTTTGAAAAATCAATTTTCGAAAATGAAAGAAAAGAAAAGAATACTGACCGCAAATGACAAAAGAAGAGAAAAACTTTTCTGAACTCAAAAATAGGAAAACTTATCTGAATGTGTGCCTGATCCAAACGTTATGCCGCGCCTTTGAGATTAAACTACCCAGTCTATTCATATCAATCATTTTCTGATGCCGCGTCCTGCTAGAAGTAAACGGATGTCCAAACCTTGTCTCATGCAGACATCTTGCAACTATCTCGCCCTGTCACCTCACAGTGCCCTTCAAAGGGTTTTCACTAGTGAGATTCTCTCATTTCTCTCTATTTCCCGTCGCCTTAAGGTGCCCGTAAAGGTTTTCACCGTAAGACTCTCTCATTTTACTTCTCTCAACTTCCTTCGCCTTAAGGTGCCCGCGAGGGTTTTCACCGTTAAGACTCTCTCATTTATGCTTTCTTTCCCTGCGGCGGGGTATCACCCCTGAGATTCCCTCTAGAGCGTTATCCCCTTTCGGCTTGTGCATCTTGGATTCAATCGAGGGTCGGGATGTCACTCTTGGCCTTCGTTCACATGACTTGGCACTTTTCAAATACTGATCGAGAGGTCTTTCTGGTTCTTAATATGGTTTCTGCGCTTGGGGCTGAAGAAAGAGGTTTAGCCTCGACGGTTAGCTTATTACAACTTTCGGAATCCACACTATCTTTCCAACGAAACAATGACTTTTGCCCCGGTTTTGTTGCTTGGGGGATTTTTGATTTTTATTTTATTATGACCGAGCCGTGTGGCGCCTACGTATCCTTCTTGAGGAATCAGGTCGAACGTAGTTCACTTTTTCTTGTATTACTTCTTTGTTTCTTTTCTATTCTGTTACGCATCTTCCTTGATGATTCCGAAAGAGGGTATATGAAAGAATAATTAAAGCTCAAATGGGGAAACAAAGGTTAAAGTGTTTGGGTAGTAGAAAAATTGCCTCTGTCATTTCATTCTCCGAAAAATGCCAAATACACACAAACGAAACCAAACGTTGACAAATGCATCAAAGAATTACACATAATATCTCTTAACTGCATCGGAATTGATAGCCATATCGGTGCATCTTCCCTCGACATCAGTCAGACATAGAGCGCCGTTGGATAATACTCTAGTCACCACAAATGGTCCTTGCCAATTTGGAGCGAACTTGCCTTTCGCCTCGGCCTGATGTGGTAGAACTCTCTTCAGCACATGCTGTCCCACTTCAAATCTCCTGGGACGTACCTTCTTGTTATATGCTCTCGCCATTCTCTTTTGATACAATTGGCCGTGACATACTGCTGTCAATCTCTTTTCATCGATCAAGCTTAATTGCTCTAATCGGGTTTTGACCCACTCGTCGTCGTCAATCTCAGCTTCAGCGATGATTCGGAGGGATGGAATCTCAACTTCTGCGGGTATTACTGCTTCAGTCCCGTATACCGACAAGTAAGGAGTTGCACCTACCGAAGTCCGGACGGTAGTGCGATAACCCAACAGCGCAAATGGTAACTTTTCATGCCACTGCCTAGACCCTTCTATCATCTTCCTCAATATCTTCTTTATGTTCTTGTTTGTTGCCTCGACCGCACCGTTTGCTTTTGGGCGATACGGTGTGGAATTTCGGTGTGTAATCTTGAACTGTTGACATACCTCTTTCATCAATCCACTGTTAAGATTTGCACCGTTATCCGTAATGATCATCTTTGGAATTCCAAACCTACAAATGATGTGGGAGTGTACGAAGTCCACTACCGCCTTCTTGGTCACTGATTTGAATGTTTTGGCCTCCACCCACTTGGTAAAATAATCAATCGTTACTAGAATGAACCTGTGACCATTGGAAGCCGCAGGCTCAATAGGTCCAATAACATCCATACCCCATGCGACAAACGGCCATGGTGCTGACATTGTATGCAATTCAGTCGGCGGAGAATGAATCAGATCTCCGTGTATCTGACACTGATGACATCTTCGCACGAAACTTATACAATCTCGCTCCATAGTGAGCCAATAGTATCCTGCTCGAAGAATCTTCTTTGCCAATACGTATCCGCTCATGTGTGGTCCGCAAACTCCCGAGTGTATATCCGTCATCACTGTTGTGGCTTGACTTGCATCTATACATCTCAACAATCCCAGATCCGGGGTCCTTTTGTATAGCACCCCTCCACTAAGGAAAAATCCGTTCGCCAACCGCCGAATAGCTCGCTTTTGATCTCCAGTTGCTTGTTCTGGGTATACTCCTAACCTGAGGTATTCCTTGACATCATGAAACCACGGCTCACCATCCACCTCTTCCTCTATCACATTACAATAAGCATGTTGATCCCGGATCTGGATATGTAACGGATCGACACGGACCTTGTCCGGGTGATGTAGCATCGACGCTAAAGTAGCTAGAGCATCGGCAACCTCATTATGCATCCTTGGGATGTGTCTGAATTCTACTGATCGAAAGCGCTTGGTCAGATCATGCAAGCACTGACGATACGGGATAAGCTTTAAATCTCTGGTTTCCCATTCTCCCTGAATCTGATGTACTAGAAGGTCCGAGTCCCCCAAGACCAAGACGTCCCGTACATCCATGTCCACCGCTAATCGCAACCCCAAGATACATGCCTCGTACTCGGCCATATTATTGGTACAGTGAAAACGCAGTTGAGCAGTAACGGGATAATGATGTCCTGTTTCAGATATGAGCACAGCCCCTACTCCGACTCCTTTTGCGTTTGCCGCTCCATCGAAGAAGAGCTTCCATCCTGGATCCTTGGTTGGTTCCAACCCCTCAATCTGCAATACTTCCTCATCTGGAAAATACGTCCTCAAAGGTTCGTATTCGTCATCAACGGGATTTTCAGCTAAGTGATCGGCCAGGGCTTGAGCTTTCGTAGCCGTCCTTGTCACGTATATGATGTCGAACTCCGTAAGTAATATTTGCCATTTTGCTAACCTTCCTGTAGGCATAGGTTTCGGGAAAATATACTTCAACGGATCCAGACGCGAAATGAGGTAAGTGGTGTAAGAAGACAAATAGTGTTTCAGCTTTTGGGCTACCCAAGTCAGGGCGCAACATGTCTTTTCTAGATGAGTGTACTTGACCTCGTGGACTGTGAATTTCTTACTGAGGTAGTAAATGGCCCTTTCCTTCCTGCCAGTAAGATCATGCTGCCCCAGTACGCAGCCAAACGAATTCTCCAAGACCGTCAGATAAAGAATCAGGGGTCTACCTGGCTCAGGCGGAACTAGTACGGGTGGATTTGACAGATACCCTTTGATCCGGTCAAACGCTTCCTGACATTCCGCCGTCCATTCTATCGCAGCGTCTTTCTTCAATAGGCGGAATATGGGTTCACAAGTTGCCGTAAGCTGAGCGATAAACCTACTGATGTAATTTAACCTTCCCAACAGACTCATTACCTCTGTTTTGTTCTTCGGCGGGGGTAGCTCTTGAATGGACTTGATTTTGGATGGGTCCAACTCAATGCCCCGTCGGCTAACGATGAATCCTAGCAACTTTCCTGATGGAACTCCGAATGCGCATTTGGCCGGATTGAGCTTGATGTCGTACCTTCGAAGTCTTTGAAAGAACTTCCTGAGGTTAGCAACATGGTCTTCTTGACGCCTAGATTTTATGATCACATCATCCACGTACACCTCAATTTCCTTGTGTATCATGTCATGGAATACCGTAGTCATTGCCCTCATATATGTTGCTCCTGCATTCTTCAAACCAAACGGCATCACTCGGTAGCAATAAGTTCCCCACGGTGTGATAAAAGCCGTCTTTTCTGCGTCCTCTTCATCCGTCAAAATCTGATGATATCCCGCATAACAGTCCACAAAGGATCCAATTTCGCGTCCGGCGCAATTATCAATCAGGATATGGATATTGGGAAGTGGGAAATTATCCTTGGGACTTGCCTTGTTGAGATTGCGATAGTCCACGCATACTCTGATCTTTCCGTCTTTCTTTGGCACCGGTACTACGTTAGCCAACCATTTCGGGTATCGAGTGACACGAATGACTTTCGCCTGCAACTGCTTGGTTACCTCCTCCTTAATCTTCACACTCATCTCCGTCTTGAATTTCCGCAGTTTTTGCTTGATGGGAGGATATGCCGGATCAGTGGGTAATCTATGAACCACTAGATCAGTGCTGAGTCCTGGCATGTCGTCGTATGACCATGCGAAAATATCTTTAAACTCCATGAGTGTTTTGATCAATTCTTCTCTCAGATTGGGTTCAATATGGACACTTATCCGGGTTTCTTTGACGTCATCCGCATTCCCTAGATTAACGGCCTCAGTATCATTTAAATTCGGTTTGGGCCTTTCCTCGAAGTGACTTAATTCTTCACCGATTTCTTCTACGGCTTCATCATCGCCGTACTCTGACTCACTCTCGTCACTTCTTATTTCATGTGTTATTATTTCCAAACCCGATTGACTTTCTAGACTGGGTTGATTAATCTTTAAGCACGCCATATCATTAAGATCGGTTGCAAGAAGGCTGTTCAGAAAAGTAAAAAGAAGAAAAGATAAACAAAATTAGACACGAAGGAACCAAATTTCATTGATGGGAATTGTACAAAGGGAAAACAAACTGCAGACTTAAATCAAAATTGAACAAAACAAACGGGATTTTACTCCGGGGACAAACCCCCAATACAAAATTTCGAAAGAAAAACAATCCAAGACAAACTACCAAGACTCCTTCCGGACAGGGAGAGGAGTAGCCTTCCAGTTATTCAGTTTTGCCTTTGGTCCCACAAATTGTATCTCGGCATGACTGGATCCTTCACCATCTTCGAGCATACATACATCTGTGAATAGGTTTTCGAACTTCCCGAAGAACTCTTCGTCTGGCCTGACCGTAGGACCGGGAATCTTTGGCGCTGGATGTCCTCTTGCTCCGGACCTGACAAAAGATTGGGAAAGGCGTGGAACAGGCTTTGGGAGCACCCATGTTTTCTGCTTACTCCTCTTCGCTCGCCGGATGTCCTCTGAGGTTGGCTGAAATCCCAAGCCGAAGGTTCCCAAGTTCTCGACCACCGATACCGGTTGTATAATTCCTTGCAGAGATGCACCTAGCCCTTTACCGGGTACGAAACCATGTCGCAACATTTCATGCGCCACCATGACATCCGCGGTAATTGTTCTGTCGCCGGGAATACATTCCCCTTCCGGAACTCGGTGGGCGGACACCACATCGCAGACCTGATACACCCACGGCCCAACATCTTCTTCTGTTTCGACAAAGGGAATGATGGTGCCTGATTGTGGGTCGTTCTCTCCATGGACGACGATCTCCTGCTGGTCCCATTCAAACTTGACGAGCTGGTGTAAGCTGGATGGAACTGCTCTTGCGGCATGAATCCATGGTCGCCCTATTAGGAGGTTGTATGACACCACCATGTCCAGCACCTGGAATTCCATGGTGAACTCCACTGGCCCAATTGTCAAGATCAACACTATGTCGCCAACCGACGCTTTACCTCCTCCGTCGAACCCTCGAACACATACCCTGTTCTCGCGTACCCTGCCGATGTCTACTTTTAATTTGCCCAGTGTAGAGAGAGGACAAATGTTAGCACTTGACCCATTATCAACCAAGACTTTGGTAACCACCGCCTCTTCACACTTCACCGTAAGATATAAAGCCCTGTTATGCTCAGTGCCTTCCTCAGGCAACTCGTCATCGGTGAAGGTGATCCGATTTGCTTCGAAGATCCTATTGGTGATCTTCTCCAAATGGCTCACCTGAGATTTTATCCGGTACATGTGCCTCATTCAGGACTTTCATCAACGCTTGCCGATGTTCTTCAGAATGTATCAGCAAGGATAGCAATGATATTTGTGCGGAGTCTTCTTTAACTGCTCTAAGACAGAGTAGTCATGCAGCTTCATCTTTTTCAAGAATTCTTCCGCCTCTTCATCAGTGACCGGCTTTTTCAATACTGCCGGAGTGGTCTTCCTCAATTCCGCGGGGGCAAAACATCTCCCCGAGCGGGTCAACCCTTGGGCTTCACAAACTTCCTCTTTCACCTCCTTTCCTCTGTAGGTCGTTGTAATCCGAGCATAATTCCATGGGACAGCCCGGCTATCAGTTACTGGCAACTGCGTTGCCGGCTGGATGATGAAAGGATCCATTCGGACGCCCGCTACTGTCAAAATGGGCTTGATTGCTGCCCCTGGTACAACTATCTTGGCCGGCTTCACCGGTACTTCGTTCACACTTTCCTTTCCTGCTTCCGACTCTCCTGGTATGTCCTTCTTGCAACTGGGCGATTCATCAAAGCTTGGCCCTTTTCTCGTTCCTGGCCCGCTAGACTTAATCATCATTACGGTCTGAGAGGCTTTCTCCTTTCCTTCCTCCGTCCCGTACCAACTCGATCATATTGGTCTCATGATGAGTTGGAAGCGGGTTTTGGTTGATGTTGGGCTCCGTTGGAGTCTGGACCTCAATCCTGCGAGTGTCAATGAGCTCCTGGATGGCCGTCTTTAGCCTCCGACACTTTTCTGTATCGTGCCCGGGACATCCCGAGCAGTAGGCACAATTTACTGAATGGTCCAGGTTCTTCGGGAGGGGTTTGGTAGCTTAGCTTCAACCGGATTGAGCAATCCTACTTGCTTCAACCGGTGAACAAACTAGTGTAAGACTCTCCCAAGAGGGTGAAAGTCTTTGGCCTTGGTGCCCTGTCGCCCCTGAATGCCCGGTTCGGACGGAAACTCGCGCCCGAGGGGTTTCCGTAAGCTCTTGGGGGTGGATGATTGTTCCGGGGGTTCGGTGCACGCCACGGTGCATGAACGGGAGGTGCGGAATAGGACTGTGCATGGTGGACAGTAAAATGGGGATCAAGTGCGGGATAGTAATGTTGCGGGTGGCTATATGGGTTGTGAGAGTAATTTTGGTGGTGAGGTTGGGGTGGGCTATATTGGGGTGCGGGGCCTCTATTTATGAACCATGCCCCGGACTCGACGGCCGCAACTTCCTCTCTCCTCTTTTTCCCCGGTACTCCTCCAGTACCACTTTGGATAGCCTGAGTGGTGGCTTTCAATGCTGAGTAGCTCGTGATCTTGTTGGCCTTCAAACCCTCCTCGATCATACCCCCCATTTTTATCACCTCAGTGAATGATTTGCCTACGGACGTTACCAGATGTCCGCAGTAGGTGGGCTCTAATGTCTGCAAGAAGTAGTCCACCATCTCGCTCTCTCTCGTCGGCGGATCTACCCTGGCCGCCTGTTCCCTCCATCGGAAACCAAATTCCCTGAAGCTTTCAGCAGGCTTCTTTTCTATTTTTAGCAA
This sequence comes from Nicotiana noctiflora, assembly GCA_032618575.1. Taxonomy (NCBI): domain Eukaryota; kingdom Viridiplantae; phylum Streptophyta; class Magnoliopsida; order Solanales; family Solanaceae; genus Nicotiana; species Nicotiana noctiflora. The sequence goes on from JASVEL010005266.1 coordinate 22,984, forward strand.
TGATAGACGGTCGGGGATTATCTCGAGATTGTATTGGAACTGGCCGATAAAAGCTTGAGCCAAATCATCCCACGTAAACCATCTACTGGGATCCTGTCTAGTGTACCACTCCAACGCCGATCCTCCCAGACTCTGGCCGAAGTAGGCTATCAGAAGCTCGTCCCGTCCTCCGGCCCCTCTCATTTTACTGCAAAACCCTCGCAGGTGGGCCATCGGGTCACCATGCCCCTCGTATAGGTCGAATTTGGGCATTTTAAACCCTGCTGGCAACTGGACGTCCGGAAATGGACACAGATCCTTATAGGCGACGCTGACCTGGTTGCCTAAACCGTGCATGTTCCTGAAGGACTGCTCCAGGCTTTTAACTTTTCTGGCAACTTCCTCGTGTTTCGAACTTTGGAAGTGTTTTTCCGGTTCTGCCGGATTATCCCAGTGAGGTGTATGTGATTGTGGTTCAGGAGCCCTGAAAGTAGGCTCTGGAGGATAGTAAGAGTTGTCATGGATCTGAACATATGGCTCGCTGGCCGGCCTTTGCAGAGGAGCAGGTGGAGGGGCCACAAAAACAGGGGTGACTGGAGGAGGATTTGGTTTGGCTGGTGGAATGTGGGTGGCATATGGGTTTTCCCCCTGAAAGTAAGGATAGCTTGGGGCGCTTGTTGAAGGATCGATGGGCGGATGTTCCGGAGCTGAGGCGAGAGTAGGGCGGTTTGGTGAAGCTTGTTCCCTGGCCCAGGCCAGGTGCATCTCTGTTATCTGTTGTTTTAACCGGTCTACCTCTTCTTTCATAACTTGTAGCTCGGATTTTTCTTCCTCGAGACTCTTGCCAGAACTCGACATGCTTACTGTAACTGGTCCTTTGGATCTAGTACGGTAGTGATGGCTGGCCAGTATATTCTGTCAAACCAGCTGCTAAACTTTCTGGAATACGCAACAAACTTGTTAGTTCACCGAGTTTGACAGATATGTTATAGCACGTTGGATGCAATGCACCTAACCAAATAACCCTTTCTACGTGTACTCTTTAACATGCGTCATTCCGACCCTTTTTCTTTTTCTTTTTCTTTTCTTTTTCCTTTTTTTTTCTTTTTCGACTATCTTTGAAAGCCTCATTGTTATTTAACCTTTGGATTCTTTTCCTTTCTTTTTAGTGGTGGTCGAATCTTATGTGGATTGCCTACGTATCACATTCTCGCGTGAATCAGACCGAGCGTAGTTCTGGTAACAGGATTGTGGCAAAATTCAGTAACTTTTATATCAAATAAAACCGTGCAGTTACAAAACACATCTTACAATAATCGGCAAAAACAAAAGAAAATGCTTGACTTGGGAAAGTAAAGATAAAAATGCCAACTAGCTTGACTCGACATTTCAAAATACATTTTCAATCAAAAATCTAATGCTCTAAAATTCCTGGGGGCCCGCGAGGCATCATTCGGCCTTGCCGCGGGCCTTGGTGTGAGGTCCTTGTGCAGTCCCCTCAACTCTTCCATGATCCGATGAACATAACCCATAATTGAAGCGAAGAGGTCGGCGCGGGGCATTCGTTCGCAAGCTAGGCACTTCATGGTGACATAGTGCCCGATTTCTCCAATTCTGTCCTTGATCATGTCCCTTTCTCCGAGTAGCCACTCTATCTGCTGGTTTTTCGCCCCAATCTTCGAGCGTTGTTGGTGACCTGGTCTAGGAGCCTGTCTATTTGTTCTTGCAGTCGAGCCATCAAATTGTGGCAACGGTCGAGGTCCGCTCTGGCATCTTGGGCTTGCTTAAAAACCCGCTCTCTGAGGACAACATTTGCTTCCCTTAAACTGGTGACGATATCGGTGTAATCCTCTTCCACCCGTTGTAGGTGAAGTGCATGTTGATGTGCCTCCTTTCTCCAGCTAGCTCGGATCCTCACTGTTTGGGCCTTAGACTCTTCCAATTCTCTTTGGACATCGGCAACCTGGCTTTTCAAACCCTTTATCAGTTTTTCGTCTGCCCGACTCCTCAACTGTCTGTCAGCATCCCTTTTCATTTGCTGGATTTGAGCTCTCAGAAAGTCATTTTCTTGTGCCAACTTCTTTTTATCTCCTTCGTTGGCGGCGGCTTGCACATCCCTTTCAAATTGAAGGTTTTGGACCCGTTGCTCTATCTTGCCAATCCTGGTTCTGTAAACCTCTTCCTTAGCCAACCAGTCCCATTGGTCTTGGGACGCTTCAGCAAATTCCCTGAGGTGAGGTCTTTTGGCTGGTCTTTCCCCCGATGTTTCTCCTTTGTACCAAGTAAGATATCTGGGTGCAACCTCTCCTCTAGCTCGATCATGCACACAAGTGTTTGCCTCTAGATATTGGCATTTGCTCCAGATCTGGCGGACCCTCGCTTCCGGGAATTGACCGTCGGGACCAATTTCAATAACATGGGTACTCAGGTCTTCTTCTTTGGGTACTATCTGGCACCTCCCGAGCTGTCTCAACACCCGATGGGGCGCATAAGGTTGAATGCTTTTAAGTCCCATTAAGAGAAAGGGGGACCTAGCTGCTGGCATGTACACGATTCTGTCTATCTGCAACCAACCCAACGTCCATTGTATTTGGCTTGCGTTGAGAGCCTGAAAGTATGCCCTCCATGCCAATGTTCCTTCAGGCAGGACGACCCTATCAATCCTTGTATAGAATTCGCTTATGCAAGTTTTCTCAACCAAACCATATCTCAAGAATTGGGTGCGGCGACACAGGTGCTCGATCATCCACATTTGCAGCAGTAAATTACAGCCTTCGAAAAAATCCCCCCGGCTTTGCAGATTGTGAGGGCTCGATATATGTCTGATAGTATCATAGGAGCAAGAGTACTTTCGCTTTGGTCAAGCAAAGTACTGACGACTCCGGCTACCTTTATATCAATGTTCCCGTCTTTCCTCGGGAATACCACGAGTCCTAAAAAGGCTATCATGAAAGCAACTCGTCTGTGCTCCTCCCATTTCTAGCGATTACCCTTGCTGCATAATTTGTTTTCTGGGTCGTCGGAACCTCCCGCATGACCGTACCTTTGATAGATGAAGTTCAAAGTACAAAACCCTCGTGCTAGATCCGGGTTACGTACCGTCCTGGCCGTCTTCAATGAGTCTAAAAACCGGTGTACGGCGACAACCCTGGGGGCGATTAGATATTGATGCCCCAATGGTATATCAGTGTTTCCAATGTATCCGGTCATTTCCTCAACAGTTGGGGTGAGCTCGAAGTCCGAGAAGTGAAAGACATTGTGCGCGGAGTCCCAATATGTGACTAAGGCTCTTATGATGTCCCCCCGGGGTTTTATTTCAAGCGGACCCGTGAGACCTTTCAAATACTTTTTAACCTCATCCTGTCCTCCTTGGCCTAGATCATTCCACCATAGCCGTATTTGTACCGGGATTTTAGTCGTGAGTGAAAAGGGTTCATTTTGAATCGTGCTCATCCTGCACATTTATTTAAAGAAAACGATCATTTTGGCTGGCAATGATTTTTTCAAAATTTACAGATTTTGGTATATTATTATTATTATTTTTTTTTTGAAAAAAATATATATATATATATATATATTTTTTTTTTTTTTTTTTTTTTTTTTTTTTTAAAAAAATGGCAAGTTGGACCCGACGGGGGTTGCCTACGTATCTCACTTCCGGTGAGAATCAAACTCGCGTAGTTCGGTCCGTCATGACAAACTATTTCTTTCATTGACCGACAAAGAAAACTCACTTTGTTAAAAACACATCCTCTTTATTGACCGACGAAGAAAACACATTTTGTTTAAGAAAACACATTGTCGGCAAAGTCAACCTTCCATTGTCTCTTATTAACAAACTATTGATTCTGTTGGTAAGACCCATTTTTGTATTTTTCTGAAAATATCTATTCGCCCACACTGTTTCCTTTTGTTTTTTTTTTTTTTTTTTTTTTTTTTTTTTTTTTTTTTTTTTTTTTTTTTTTTAGCATCCAAGTTCGAATAAATGCTTGAAACAAACATGGCATAGCGGGATGGTCTTTCATTTCAGATTGTCTGTCCTAGACGGACCCAACCCCTGTGTTGAGTCCCCTAAGTCAAATGCAACGTGATGCAAATAAGCGTTTCCTACTAGGGATCCGGCATGAAGTCACGTTATTCTAAGTTTAAAAACCTAGGTATGTATTCTAGACTGTGTACCCGAGCGGACAACTCGAGTTGAGGAAGGAGCTCCTTTCCGGGAACCAAAAGGCCAACCGGCTTAGAAACTTTCCGAGCCTCTTCATTATTTCGGGTATGACACTAACAGAATAGGGAGTCTCAACCAGTGAGCACATCCCCGGGGGTGAGAAGTGAAGGGTTTGCGGCACAGTTTTATATACAGTTCACGTAATATCAAAGCGGTAAACATATAACAGTTTGTATGTACAGTGCAGCTAGTATCAAAGCGGTAGACATGTAGTATGTTAATTAAACATGTGGTAAAATCAGATATAGACAAAACAACAATTTAACTGAGCTCGAATTCTTAGACCCTGAACCGAAGTTCAGAGGTCATTGTCCCCAGCAGAGTCGCCAGAGCTGTCACACCTCCTTTTTACGCACCCGCGAGAGCGCGAGGGAGTTTTTCCAATTAAAGGACAATCGAAACGGGATTTATTTATTTACTTCAGAGTCGCCACTTGGAAAAATAATGGTGTTCCAAGTCACCGGTTTAATCCCGAACCGAAGAAATTTATGGCTCTGTAATACAGTCTGCGAAACTAAAAATCTGGATAAGGAATTCTGTTAACCCGGGAGAAGGTGCTAGGCACTCCCGGATTCCGTGGTTTTAGCACGGTCGCTCAATTGCAATTTTTTGTTTCTATCTGATTCTTTTATGTATTTCAACTATGTGCTTTCAATGTTCCGCTCTTATTTTTAGAAGAATTGCGACGTTACGAAAACACATTTCGAACCGCACCGTAACCAGGCCTGCGACTCTAATGTATTTCGGTTTCGCCGAGAGTAAGATTCGGGTCACATAAATGCACACCCGTATTCGGGAAAGTAATTTTATTTTTCAAGCCGCGCCTAAAGAGTCTACCGTCTTTATTAACTGCGGAAAAGACCATGAAATTAACTAAACGGTCTTTCCAAGGCTAAGTTTTCACCACAACTGATTAGAGGGCCCCGCGATTGTATATTTGCGTTTGGCGAGGCTCATCTCATTATTATTAGGGCCGATCCTAAGATGAACTATATTCTCTACTTGATTTATCTCTAACAAAGAAAATGTTAATCGTTTATCATTACCTACTAGTTTGATACTTTCTTTTATTTGGGCCATTCAATAGAGCCCCGACTCAAAATTGAACGCCAGAAGACGATTTCCTCTTTACTATGCTCTTAAACTACTTAAACTTCGATTTTTATTCAATTAGCTAATTTAGTCAACAGAAAACTTTTGTTTTATTTAAGAAAAGAATATTGAACATGTTTCCGATTTTAATCTAATCTAATTGATAACCAGCTTTCGTGTAAAGGATCTAGATCATAGTAGACATACACGAGCTAAAGTGTACTGATAATCTAATAGCAACGGAGTGATACATCAATCGTCATGATTCCCCTTTTGAATGAACTATAGACAAAACAAGATTTACACGCTTATTGTTACAATTAACTACTTGAACATTGAGCGTGGTACTTACTAATTCATAACTTTCGATCAAACTACCATCATTATGCCTCTATTTACTTCTACACTGGGTGTTAGTTATTATACACTTTTAACTTGAACAAATTGACACCTATAACAATATGTATTTCACTGATTCATCTATCTATTGCATAATGTGTTTCCAATAGACCATTTCTACTACAACAGGCTAGGGAAATATGAAGTTAACACAGTTACAACACATACAGCTTATTACATATTCGGGCTCTCCTTAATGAGTACACATGTATTAAACTAAGTTTTGACATGGGTTAAAAGGACATGATAATCAATAAGCTAAGTTTCATTGCTTCCATTCATGTCTACAACTTCAGGCAGTAGTGAAATACCTGGAAATTGTCAAAGCAAAAGAATGGAGATCAGTTAAGCCGGTGAAACACAGTAAACAGCAGATCAACAGCAATCAGTGGCAGTTACTGCCACTATATACACAGCAACAGCAACAACCAAGATAATAACAGCAACCAGTGGCCAACCACAGTCCCAACAGCAGGATTAACAACCAATCGACACACCACAGCAAACAGCACCAGGCAACAACCAGGAGATAGAACAAAACAAAAGCCAAGAGGCAATCACAGCAACAAAATCCCACCAGTGAAGCAAACCAACAACAGTAGCATGAGAGCTAAGAACTAACAGCAAAGACAACCACAACTAAGGGACCAACAGCAACCACACAACAACCCCAGGCAGCAACACTCGACAACAGAAGAACCAGCACTACAACAATGGCCAAATACCCAACCACTGAAGCAAAACAATCGAAACAGTGACTAAGAACCAATCAAACAGTAGCCCTTCTCTGTATTTATATATGTGTATCGAAATGTGGCTTGCTATCTATTTTTCCCTCAGGTTTTTATCTCTAAGCTATGACTGTTTTTGCTCTCCAGGTATCCTCTCAAGTGTCTCTGTGTGAATCCCCTTTTCCTCTAAAAATGTCTATTATACTTATAGTTAACAGCAGACCCACCCTGCCCATCTCTTCTCTGCCAGCCACCAACAACTAGTTTTTAAACACTGGCCAACTCATATTCTGTTCTGTCCCAGCCACTTAAAATGTCTAAGTATGGGTCTTGTTATTTTAAATCAAAGCCTGCAGGAACTGGTGGTGCCCTGCTGTACAGCAGGTTCCACTAGTTCATTTCATGGGTAAGGTATTTTTAAATCCTAAGGTGCCAAATTACTAACAGCTATATCCCAATATCATAGACAATTCAAGAGAGGAATCTGTTAAATCCAACAGTGGCTTGTATCAATCCTAACAATGTTAATTATTATCCAGTGTTCCAACCAACAGACCCATATGACTAATCGACGATGTTCGCCTAATTGATTACGACACACAATTAAGAACAGTAAATCACATAAGAGCAGTAACTTGACACATTCGGACAGATTCGCAAATAGGGGATTCAATCATTCGACGATTGTTAATTCGAGTCGAATGTTCATTCTAAAGCGAATACAATCCAGGGAATCACAACAACAACAAATGCGGGCCAAATAAAAGGCCTTGAAGGAGGAGAATAGAACCATTTAAGAAAAATTTGACCAACCAACGAAATTCAATTTAACAAACAAAAGATAATAACATAAGTGATTAGAATAAGGAACAGGAAGATTTTACCTTAGAGACTCAAAGAGAAGACAACCCGGATTTGCTCTTGGATTCAACTCGGGTTTGGACCTTTTGTTATTGAGGCCAATGGACCTTAATTGAGGTGTTTCCAATAATGAAAACACCCCAATTAAGGTCTATTAGACCTCAATTAGGCAGAAACTCGAAATTAGGGTTCATGGCCGAGATTTTGGGGTTTGGGCATTTCTGATTAAATTCGAACCAAACCAACGTTATACGGGGCATGAGGGAGGTATAAGGAGTGATTGGTGTGAATTTGGGGTTGATTGGAATGGGTTTGAGTTTTGCTCGAGACTTCAATTGGAGATTCGAAGCGATTTAGAGAGATTCGAAGCTAAAGAAGGGTGGATTTGGAGAGGAGGCGTCGGGGTGGTTTAGGGGTGTGATTTTGGCGGTCGTTGGCGTCGTTGCCGCCGGCCTAAAGGCGGTGGGGGGCGGTGGCGGCTAGGGTTCCTCATCTCTGAAAGAGATGAGGCTTGAGAGATGAAGAAGGGTCTGTTTGGGCAAATGAAACGGGAGAGTGAGGGTTTGGGGGGTGTTTTGCTACACCCAATCTCATAGGCTGATCTCAGCCGTTAGATTGATAGAATTATACGGCTGAGATTGGAGCTCCTTGGACCGGGTAAGGGGTGGATTGGGATGGGTTTCTAAATTTGGGCTTGGGGATTAAAATCGGCCCAATCCGACCTTCTTCTTGCTTCATTTATTTCTAATCTACTTATGTATATATTTTTCCTTTGATTTTCTCTAAAAAAATAAAATACAATCCTAAATTAATACTTGACCAAATTATCCTAAAATACTAATTAACTCTAAATAGTAATTATCACAAATATTTAAAAAAAACAAATCACACAATTGGACATTTAAAGGCTAACATGCAAAAATACATATTTTTGTGGTTATTTTTTCATTTTCATAAAATGAGTTATTTAATTAATCGTGACTGCAAAAACTAAATCCTAAATGCATATGCAACGTATTTTTGTATTTTTGTTAATTAAACAAATAAACACGCACACACGGACAGGAAAAATAACACAAAATCACCAAAATCACGCATAACACAAAACTATTTTATTTTGAATTTTCTGGGAGTAATTCTCATGTAAGGCAAAAATCACGTGCTCACAATATTAATTAAAAATAAGTAGAGTAAGGAAAGCATAATCCGATATAGTTATCACTTTCTGATAAAGTACTTACTTTCACTTAAGATGGTAATAACTAGAAAGACTAATCATCTTTCGCAGCAAGAAATGCCACAGTTTGTCACGTATTTTAGGCTGCCATTTTTTTTATTTTTTTTTATTTGAAGTTGACTGTGTTACTTTAGTGGACACAACTGGTGACCTATCCAGCCGACAACGTGAAACCCCTTCAAGATGGCTATCTAAGCGTCATTTATCTGACCTTGAACCAATGTAACAGACGTTCTTTGTTTCAACGTCCTCATTTGTCACGTAAGCCATCCTTTATTTTATTTTTTTCTTTTTCTTTGTGTCTTTTCAATAACACAGTCATTAACCCATTAGAATATGACATGATGATACTAATATTAGGAATGTCATTAACTTAATGTCTTCACACTCAACTTGTAAATCCAATCTTCATGGCCATGGTATCAACCTGTAAATTCGCTTCGTCATTTCTTCCATTACATACTAGGGGTGGGTATCGATCGGTTCGGTTCGGTTTTGAATATTATCGGTTTTGCCTATCGGTTATTGGTTTACAAATATCATAACCCGATAACCAAACCGATAAGATATTGGTTATCGATTATCAATTTATCGGTTATTGATCATTATCGGTTTACCCGATAAGGTAAAACTAAAATTAAAATTGCTGAATGTTGAATATTAAATGTGTTGAACGCTGGAAATTAAAAGTGCTTTGAAAATTACAAGCACTTTTACCTGAGTAAATTAGAGACAGAACTATGATGGTAATGTGTTTCCTATTGTCATTATAAATTAGAGGCAGAAAAATTAATTTACAGAACTTTTCCATATCATACTGATGAACTTAATTTGCTAAACAACAGATTGACAGATTAACTTTGCAGCAGAGCCTGTGGCCAATTTCCATAAGCTAAAATAAAAATTGAGAAAGATATCAAAACATTATATAGATGAACAAAGTTGGAAACCTAAGATATAACATACTCCTAGTGCCTAGATCACCTACTATGCATCATTTTGTCTAAATTAACATTTTTCAGACTCATGAT
>JASVEL010005268.1:0-117880 GCA_032618575.1 Nicotiana noctiflora
GACTATATTTGGATTTGTGTCGGGTAAGACCTCATTCGGGGGGTAGCGCTCCCTACCAAGGATTTTCCATACTCAGGGCTCGAACTCGAGATCTTTGGTTAAGAAAAGAGCAATCTGATCCACTGCACTACATCACTTTGATGGGTTATAAACACTAGTCTCAACCTAGTAGAAATTCACTTTAAATATTCAAAAGGCAATATCCATTCTGCTGTATTCGAATCTGTTTGATGGTATGATATGATATGGTATAATTTGAAAACTTCAATACCGTAATTTTAGTTTTCGATTTTTTAAGTACAATATGATACCAAGTTAATTAATTTGGTATAGTTCGATAATTTTAATTTTGATTTCGGTAATTTATGATACGGAAAGTTAGTAATATAATCACGGTTGTTCGACTTAAACTAAGGTCAATTGAACGAATAAAGGCAATAATGAGACGCTTATAACAAATGGTGTATATTTGTTTTTCTAGATAAATTAAAGACCTCCAAGAACGAACAACATTGTGAAAACTAGCCAAAAGTTCGTTGGCATTAAACAAAATATCAGCCAAAAGTTCTATATAAAACTAGACGAGTACAAAAAGGTTAAGTAATACCGAACAATTTTAATATTCCCTATATATATATATATATATATATATATATATATATATATATATATATATATATATATATAGGGGTATTTTTTATGTAATTAGGTATTTTCGGTACGCTATTCAGTATTTTAGTATCTTTTTTTATAAATATATATCGAATACCATAATGAATGACAAACTTTTTAAAATACAAAACAAACACGGTATTGAATACCAACATACAAATACCAATGTTTTAAAATTTTTGACTTTAGCATGGTAATTCGATATTTACCAAAGTACGGACAATCTTACGCCACGAGTATGGGTAATCGACATAGTGATCACTTGTAAAAAAAGCTGCTCATTTTATAAAATTTAATAAATATGCATGATTTTAACTCTTATCAGAAGCAGTTATTCTGGGAAGTCGTAGCAACGACCTAAGAATATTTGGATGGATGAAATCATTCTGATTTTAAGTTCAAGTCTTGAGTATAGAAGAATCTTTAATAAGTAAGATTATTTTATATGGATGAAATCATTCTGATTTTAAGTTCAAGTCTTGAGTATAGAAGAATCTTTAATAAGTAAGATTATTTTATATTGAGCGTTACTCGATACGAATTTAGATAATCGAGCTAGTAGATACAAAATTCAGCGAAGTATATCAAAAATATTGTTAATACCATACCTATTCTTGCCTCATGGCATTGCCATCCTTATATGGAAGGACAAGATTCAAATGCTTGAACTCGTGTTCAAATATCGCCCTACCAAAAATCAAGGGAGTGACATAACGTAAAGACAAAGTTTAAAACGTGATTCTTAACTTATTTATTTATTTCCTTAAATAAAAAAACATTTTTCATATCTTTGCGCTATTATTCTTAAGATGACTTCTATTTGTCACCAATTTTCTTCCCCTTTTCTGGGATGTCACATATTAAAATAATGATACGAAAATATCGAAGTAGCTTTCATATCCTGCAACTAGATTTCATGTTTAATTTTTGGTCCCATGCCGGAAATTCATGGCTTGCCTCACTTTAGGGGTTTACTTAGTGAAGAATTAGTCAACACTTAAAAGATTAACAATAGCTATTATGCATAATCATAAGAGTCAAAGAAATATTAATTAAAAAAAAACATCAACTGAAAAACGAATGTCTTTGCCAGTGGTTTCAGCAACATATTCATTTTCTATCCTACCTTAGTTGAAGACATTTTTCTGTTTATCTAGCATGGTTTGGTTTGATTTGGTTTGGTGTGGGGAAAAAAAACCCGACTATAATTGGTTTGGTTTGGTTTTGACTAAAGAAAGTCAAACCGAAACCAAACCAACCCGACATTACATATATAGAAATATTAGATATATTTAATATATAAATATACTTATTTGTGATATAATTTATAAATATTTCTTATAAAAATTTATAATTTTATCTTTTAAGATTGGATTTAGAACTTTTGAATGTTCCAATAAGTTTTATAGCTATTAACATTAGTAAACTAAATAATGCTAACAAAAGCCTAAACCAATATTAAATCAATATTAATGCTAACAAAAGACATTCAATTCAATACTATGAACGAGAATGTATTGAATATTTATATTTTATTTTACAATAATTTAGATAAAAATGCATAACATATTTTTATTTTTTCTTTATTAGCGTTTATAGTCATGTGATTGACACTCCCTTATTAGTCTACTTATTCATGACTTATTACTTTTAAATTATATTTATTTTTATTATAACTTTTTAATTAGCAATATTTATATTATATAATTTTATGTCTTTATTGTTGAATATTTTAGGATAATGCCATGATACTTCTCATATTTTGTATTATTTTCTTGAAAAATACTTTGTATAGTTGTATATTACTAGGATTAAAGAAATATTTTGAGCACAATTTATATGTTTTGTTCTAGGGAGATTTTACCGGAAAAAACCGAAAAACCCGAAAATCCGAAATAACCCGAGAAAAATCGAGAGTGAAAAACCCGAGCTATTATGCATAATCATAAGAGTCAAAGAAATATTAATTAAAAAAAAACATCAACTGAAAAACGAATGTCTTTGCCAGTGGTTTCAGCAACATATTCATTTTCTATCCTACCTTAGTTGAAGACATTTTTCTGTTTATCTAGCATGCTTAACTTATTTTAAGTAGTAGTTGAAATTGCACTAATAATCCAATTGGACTTGCCTATTATTTCTAATTTCTTACTTTTAATCATTGTCAATTAACTCTCTCTCCATCTCAACCGTCAGAACCCCAAAAGGCACAAATAAAAATAATATACAAAATGCACAAATAATTGGCAATTGTCAACATGATATGTGCTTATTATGAATATTATAAATCTTTTCTTGATTTGGAGTTACATTGCAAAATATCTTTATAACTGGTAAATATATTAACCATACTAAATATAGGTATTTGATACCTTTGGTCAATAGTAGATGGTATTGCCCAAGTTTCGATAATCCAAGGTTTTACAATATTTGCTGTTAATGAGTATGAAAGATAGTTCAAGGACTTGCTTTCACTTGGGAATTTACTTCATCATGCAATACTTTTTTTAACTTTTTATAAGAATATTTACGCCACCAATCGGTGAAAATCAAACTACCCATATTAATAAGGTCAATCTGACAATATTTGTTGTGTACCTCCTAAATAAGGTCAAAGGGTGCATTTATTATCACATTTTGGAACATCCACCACAATTTCTGTACATAGAGTTCAAAAATTTCAGCAACTAGAGAGATGTCCAAACCAATTTGTACCTATTTCATAGAATACATGCTACTTTCCATCAACACATATACAAATAATTACACCAAAGTTTAAGCAAATAAATATTAGTAATATGTATTTATAAAATAATTATGGAGAAAATAAATAACATAAATAAAAATATAAACAAAATAACAAAAAACCAATTCGAGTCCACTGAATATGGTGTTTCCTTAAGGAATTTAATCACCTCCTAATACCCAAAGTAATGAATTATTTCTCAAGATAGAACGAATTACACACTGGTATAGTGAAACTTAAAACCTCAGTGTGTCAGCGAACATAAAGTTCGGTAGCAAATCACACTTACTCTTACTTTTTTTGAAGTTAAAATATGTTGAAGGAGGAGAACTCAAAAAATCCGTAGGGAAATTCTAAGCAGAATAGTGTAGCATTTATACCCAAAGTTGGGCTGAAATCTAAAGAGGTGCAACTCTTCAGATGGCTGAATATTCAACAATAAAGAGGAAAAATAAAGAAGAAACATTGAAGAGGGTAGTTAATTTTCTGTTTCCAAAACATAAAAACGGTTTGGAGGATTTAATATTAATACTCTGTTATCAAACCAAATATTTAATAATATTTCTATTAATATTTTACTATTAATCAATCGATCATTTGACCGAAGACGAAGCAGGGTCGAGCAAGCAACGATGGCAGCGGCGCGAGGCTTACCTTCTTCTCAGCTCTTTTAGAGCTAGAAGAGCAATTGCTTATGTACCATAAAAATATCTTCCTTTTCCAATATAGGACAATGTTCCTTTGCCAAGCGGCGAAAACTTAAAACTTCACTCAAAAATTTCATTTCCCTCCAGTTCTCATTCACCATCTCTTAAGTATTTAATATAGTACTCCCTCATGTCCAAAATAAGTGATTTTTTGGCTTTTTTTTATGGTCCAAAATAAGTAATTTTTTCGGATTTCAAGAATGACTTAATGATGTTTTTCCTACATTATCCTTGGCGTAAATACTATTGGAATATGTCTTAGGAGTGTTTATGTGAGACAGTAAGGTTAAAATAGTCAATTCTATTGCTAATTAATGCTAAAAGATGACTTTCTTAATATGTGTGAAAACATCCAAAAAATCACTTATTTTGGACCGGAGAGAGTACTTAAATACATAAAACCCAACAATAAAAAGACTAAGAAATTTGAACACTAATTTCTAGGACTTGCAGCCATTTTATTGACCACTTAAGACCGAACTTAGTTGATGGATGTTAGAAGTCTAAACGCATATGATTGGCTGATATCATTTTTTATAATATAATCCGCAGTTGTCAAGTTTTGACTAGGTTTATGATACTAGTATATTTTTTCTTGTAACTACTAGGAATTAAATACAAAAAGGAAGTGCATGCTCTAAAACAAAATACAAGGAGTAAGAAGTAGAAAAGACAAAAAGATAATCAAACAGTGACTTGAAACTAGCAGTCAAGCCAGCGTATAAGGGGACATAGAATAAATACAAGGAACAATCTGTAGGGATAATCACTCTCTTTAATGTTACCTCCGAGGACCACGGAACGAAAAAATAGATAAAAAGCAAATAAATATACGTAGTTGATTTATTACTAACTAGTAAAGCAATCAAAGATTTTCGTATTCCTCATCAATAGCAACCAGCTAGGATTGAACTGGAGAGGACCACTAACTCTAAGCAAGTAAATGCAGACAGTTCATAACTGGCATGGCAAAAGCCCTAAAGAGGTCAAACTGAAAGGGAAAAGTGCAATAATGTGAGACAACATAGATAAGAGATCAAAGCTTTCGTAAATGAGTCAGACTTGAATGAATGCAATAATATGCTTTCTGTCACACCTTGATCCCAAAACATAAAATAAGGGCAGCGCGATGCATTAAGCTCCCGCTATGCGCGGGGTCCGGAGAAGGGCCGGACTACAAGGGTCTATAGTACGCAGCCTTACCCTGCATTTCTGCAAGATGCTGTTTCCACGGCTCGAACCCGTGACCTCCAGGTCACATGGCAGCAAATTTACCAGTTACGCCAAGGCTCCCCTTCGAACATACAGATGTAGATTTACCTTGCATATTAAAATACTTTAGTGCGAGGAGAATAATCTACCTTGCATATGAACCCTGCAATGAAAAGATGGATAACTTTGAGTTCTGGCAGCATTTACACTCCAAGAGTACAACAGTGACATATAGACGAGGGCGAAACAAAATCAAACAGGGAGGTTGAAATTTGAACTTTCAGCTAATATATACGGAAGATCTTGCCAGCAGAGTTCGACAATATCCTTGTTGTCTCATGGACTTCTATGCATTTTGCTGCAACAGTCATAGTACCTGCTGCACAAATCAAGTATTTGACCTACACCAGTTCACAAGTATGCAATTCATAAAAAAAAAACTGCCTCCAGAAAGCTCTTTAATCTTAAACAAGAACAGAAGTTTTAAGAATCAAAATCCACTCACAAAATTCATTTACTCAACCAGATGTGTTAGTTACATAAGCCTTCCAATTTGATTGATTAAGCAATGACATGTAAATGCATAAAGTAGGCTCTTTTATCTTGAATTAACAATTCCACTCATTTGGTTTCGTCTTGCCAATACTGAGATCAAGGCAAGAATTCCCCCAACCCAAACGAGAGAGTGACTTGACTTCAAATTAGTGAAATGATGGTAAATCCTCAAAGTGTAATGCATGACCCTTTCTGAAATATGCTTCACTGTCACCAGCATAAATGGCACAACTAACCCAGGGCGGGGATAAACTTCATATAATATGAACCCGGTTTAAAAGAGAAATCTTGGACACTCCATCAAAAGCGAAGTAACAACTGCAGTCTATCAGGTCTCCTCTTTACAGTTCTTCAAGAGTTAGTTAGTCAAAGACACCAAATTCACAGTTGTTTTTGTCTCCTTTTGGAACAATCTTTAGTTTTTCTTTATGGATCTCACTTTCATGCTAAAGATATAAACATTGACAAAGATATGTCTTCTAGTTTCATTTAGTTTTTCATTGATCCAAATATTCATTACTTTCCCTTAACGAGGAAAACCAGATTTATTTACAGAAGAGATCTGACACATCTATTGTCAAGTGAAATATTTGCAAATTTTTTTAAGCTAATCGAAGAAACACCATTGTGTTGGTACGGTCTAGGTTTGTGTTACACATTGATTTAAAGCACCAATAGTAGAACCATGTAACAAGAGAGATGATTATCATAGGCCAAAAAGCAATAGGTGGTTGTACAGTTTGTCATTAATCACATAATTTCATTTGTGAGAGGCAGAGAGAGTGAGCGGCAGCAAGACACAGAGAGAGAGAGAGAGGGGGCATGGATGGATACAGAGATGATGAAAGACGAGGAAGAAGGTTAAACAGTAAATTGTCTTTTTTAAGAGATTCTTAGCAAAGGAACTTGAAGACCCAAGATCAGCAAATCCATGCTACACCCTGCTTTTCATTTTAAGCAAAAACGACCAAAAGGATGCCTGGATTTTTCTTGAAGTTGACTCTTGTCATGCAAAGTCTTGAGCCTAAATTTTTCTAGGTAACAAATAACTCTAACTTTCAGCATTTTCTACTAGAATTAAAATGGACCAGCAAAAATATACCCAAAACAAAACACATTGCAAGAGACACGTTCCCTTTTTATGTTGATACTCATATCTCTAAATAGGAAGAAGAGGTCCTCGTGGTAGACCGACGATCAGGTGGGGAGCCTTAACTAAAGATAAAGCTCAGGAGCTGGAGGGGATGGGAGGCTATTGTCCATGTGAGCCTGGAGGAGTAGTGGGGACGCGATCACTATGTGGACGATGACAGGAACTGTGTAAGTGAGGCGGCGAGAGAGGTGCTAGGGGTCTCGAAGGGTTTCTCAGGCAGGCACGAAGGCGACGGGTGATGGAATGGAGAGGTCCAAGACAAAGTGGAAGCGATAAAGGCAACGTACCTGAAGGTAGTAGGGATAACAAGCGAGGAGGAGAGGAGAGCGAACGGAAAGAGGTACAAGGTAGCGAGGAAGGAGGCGAAGCGGTTACAGAGGCTAAGACGGCAGTGTTTGGTCGTCTGTACGAGGAACTGGGGGAAAAGGCAGGGATAAAAAGTTATTTCGGCTGGCTAAGGCGAAAGAGAAGAAGGCTCGGGACCTGGACCAAGTGAAGTGCATCAAAGACAAGGACGGTAGAGCGTTAATGGGGGAGGCTCAGATTAAGTAAAGATGGCAGACTTATTTTCATGGCCTTCTGAATGATGAGAGGGACGGGGATATTGTACTAGGTGATCTGGTGCATTCAGAGAGTTTCCAAGACTTCGGGTTTTTTAGGGATCTGCACTAGCTTGTTCTTATCTACCCTGGTGATGGACACACTGACACACCATCCCGGTAGAATTTTGGAAGTGTGTGGGGAAAACAGGATTGGAGTGGTTGACTAGGTTGTTAAATGTTATTTTCAGGACGAAGCCAGATGAGTGGAAGTGGAGTACAGTGGTACTGTTGTACAAGAACAAAGGTGATATCCAGTATTGTAACAACTATAGGGGTATCAAGTTACTTAGTCATACCATGAAAGTTTGGGAGAGGGTGGTGGAAGTAAGAGTGAGGAGGACTGTGTTTATATCCGACAATCAGTTCGGGTTCATGCTGGGTCGATCGACTACGAAAGCTATCCACCTTATTAGGAGGTGGATGGAACATTAGAGGGATAGGAAGAAGGATTTGCACGTGGTGTTTATTGACCTAGAGAAAACATATGACAAGGTCCCTAGAAAGGTTCTCTGGAGATGCCGGCAAAACGTGTGCTGGTAGCTTATGTTAGGGTGATCAAGGACAAGTATGATAGAGCTAAGACTCGGGTTAGGACAGTGGGAGGCAACTCGGAGCATTTCCCGGTTGTTATGGGGTTACATCAAAGATCTGCGCTAGCTTGTTCTTATTTACCCTGGTGATGGACGCACTGACACACAACATTCAAGGGGAGGTGCCATAGTGTATGTTGTTCGTCGACGATATAGTTCTGATTGATAAAACACGATGCGGTGTTAACGACATGCTGGAGGTTTAGAGGCACTCCCTTGAGTCTAAGGGTTTCAAGTTGAGCAGGACCAAGACAAAATATCTGGAATGCAAGTTCAACGCAGAGTCAGGGGAAGTGGGTATGGATGTATGGCTTGGAGCACAGGTCATCCTCAAGAGAAGTAGTTTTAAGTACCTGGGGTCGATTAACCAGGGGGGCGGAGAGATTGACAAGGACATCACACACACCGCATAGAGGTAGGATGGATAAAATGGAGATTAGCATCAGGAGTCCTGTGTGACAAAAGAGTGCCACCGTTAATCAAAGGTAAGTTATATAAAGTTGTGGTTAGACCGGCCATGTTGTATAAGGCAGAGTGTTGGCCGATTAAGAACTCTCATATCCAGAAGATGAAAGTGGCAGAAATGAGGATGTCGAGGTGGATGTGCGGGCATAATAGGATGGATAAGTTTAGGAATGAAGTTATTCGGGAGAAGGTAGGCGTGGCTCCTATGGATGACAAGCTACAGGAAGCAAGGCTTAGATGGTTCGAGCACGTGCGGAGGAGGAGCTTGATGCTCCGTGAGGAGGTGTAAGAGTTTGGCTCTGGCGAGGACGAGGGCGGCCTAAGAAGTATTGGGGAAAGGTGATTAGACACGACATGGTGTTGCTGCATATTTTCGAGGACATGGCCATTGATAGGAAGGTGTGGAGGTCGAGCATTAGGATTGTAGGTTAAGATGTAGTCGGGTCCAAGGGTGAGGCTAGTTCGATAGGGGTGGTCTTACACTGCTAGGGGTTTATGTTGTGTTCTCCGTATCCTTACGTTTTCATAGCATTGGGCTTATTTTCTGGTTTTGTTATTGCATTTCAACTATTTTCTAGTTCTTATGATGCTAATATTATATCTTTGGTTTCTGTTTGATGGTACTAATATATTGTCCCTTCTCTTTTTTTCTCTGTGTTTTCTGTCTTCTTGAACCGAGAGTCTTTCGGAAATAGCCTTTCTACTCTTTCGGGGTAGGGGTAAGGGTAAGGTCTACATAAACACTACCCCAGAACCCACTTGTGAGATTTTACTTGGTCATTGTTATTGTTACTCATATCTCTGAACATAAATAGGATGATTAGATTAACAGTGAGATATTTTTTTCCTTTTGGAATCGATAAATTGAGGTCATTTTGAAAGAATGGAGCATGCTTAGGAGCCTCCATTCACCATTAGGTGCTTATACCATGAAAAACAAACTGCCACCTGTATCTTGTATACATCTTCGATTGACAGAATCAAGGATACAAAAAAGAAAGAGAAATCAGTTTCTGCAATTATAAAGAAAGCCAAAGTGCACTCCAATAGCCACTGAACTATAATTTTCAGGAATTGAACAATGAGAATACGGCAAAGAGGCCATATTTTAAAAATGGTGATATCGGGGAAAATAGGCATGCACTATATGATTAAGGGATGAGGAATTTTCGTTTGTCGCCCCTAGTCTCCTCATGTGCTTCTTGAGTCCGTTATCTCGTGAAACCAAAATGACTTGAACGTATTCTTTGCTGTTCTTATCATAGCAGATTAGAATACAACGAGGCCAAACACTTCAATTTAATGCTTCATTATTGATTCCAAGATTTTAACTAAACTAAAATTGGGATATTCCAGGACCAAATTAATAGCACTATGAACTAATGAGGATTAAGACAAGTAAATGAGATATATTGAAGACTTGGAGATTTGAACAAGCACAACGTGTTACACATAGACAAGTATAAATATTTTTCCAGTGTGAAAATATCCATCACTGAACACTTCAAATTAGTACTAATACTTATACACGTTTACCTCAAACAAAAAGTGGAGAAACTAACTTGAGTTTGCTTATTATTGAAATAGAGAAAGTAAATAACGCTGGAAAACATGTGTGAAAGTTGTTGGAGAAGTCATGGTGGATGAGATCTTGCTAGGAAAATTGTTGCAAGAATATTGTTTGGAAAGAGGCACGCTGCATGGCTGGATGGTCAGTAGAAAGAGGCACAGCGCTACCAGAACAATCATTGAAGGAGGCACGACTTTGCCAAAACAATCATTGAGGAAAGGCATGAAGCCACTTGAATAATTCCTCGAAAAGAGGCAAGTCGCTGCTGAAGCGATTGCAGAGGAGTGGTATTAGAACGGTCACTAAAGAGGTGTGTTTCCCTGGAGCAATCGCTGAAAAGAGACACAGTGCCGCCAAAGGGGTTGTCAAGATGAAGAACAGTGTGAGAATGATCGCTGGACAGAGGCATGACGCGCTAGAGCAACTGCTAAAAAGAAGGGTGGTGATCCCATAATGATTACCAGAAAGGGGAAGCAATTAAAAAAAAACACGATTACCAGAAAGAAGAAGAAGAGAATTTTGCTAGGCGGAGGACCCTATCACTAGAAAGAAGAAGATCATTTAGCCGGGCAAGCAGCGTAAGATAGCTGGTAGGCAGGAATTGCTTGAAACTTTATAAAGATCGTATCGAATTTGATATCACTTATCAAAATAAGGGAAGTGCAAGAGATTTATTGAAGGCTTGGTAATTTGATGAATACAAGGCATATCACTTTATAGGTGTTTATAAGACAAGACACCTATGATGTTAGTCCAATGTGGGAAAATATCTGACATAGAACCTAACACTTAAAGTTCAAACATTCTAACTCCTAACATTTCAGTACTAACAATTACCATTCTTAGAATGGATTTAGAATGGATACTTTTTTCATTCATTTCAAGGGAATATATACAAGTAGGATAATCCAAGTAGCAACCAGCTAGGATCATAAACAAATAAATCCGAGCTGTAGACAGCATGCTAACAGGCTGTTCTAACTTTAACGACCTGTTCTAACTTTAACAGCATGTTCTAACTTTAACAACCTGTTCTAACTAACACTCCCCCTCAAGTTGGCATATAGATATATGTCATGCCTAACTTGCTTACAAGAACATTAAAATTTGGCTTGAATAATCCTTTAGTGAACATGTCTGCCACTTGAAGATTGGTTGGGACAAATGGTGTACAAATGCTTCCATCTTCAATCTTTTCTTTGATGAAGTGTCTGTCAACCTCCACATGTTTAGTTCTATCATGTTGGACTGGATTGTGTGCAATGCTAATTGCAGCTTTGTTGTCACAGTAGAGTTTCATAGGTAATTGCATTGGCACTTCTAACTCTGTTAAGACCATTCTAAGCCAGATAGTCTCACAAATTCCTTGTGCCATTGACCTGAACTCAGCCTCTGCACTGCTTCTAGCTACAACTGATTGTTTCTTGCTTCTCCAAGTGACCAGATTTCCCCAAACATAGGTACAATAACCTGAAGTAGATCTCCTGTCCATTACTGATCCTGCCCAGTCAGCATCAGTGTAGGCTGCAATCTCCCTATTCTCTGTCTTCTTGAATAGCAAACCTTTTCCTGGAGTATTCTTCAAATACCTCAAAATTCTGTGGGCTGCTTCTAGATGTTCATTCTTGGGAGAGTGCATGAACTGACCGATCATACTGACAGGGAATGCAATATCTGGTCGTGTATGAGAAAGATAGATGAGTCTTCCCACCAGTCTCTGAAACTGTCCACAGTCAACTTCTTTTCCTTCCTTGACACCAAATTTGACATTTGGATCAATAGGAGTTTCAGCTGGCTTACATTCACTCATCCCAGTTTCCTTTAGAAGATCTAGTACATACTTTCTTTGTGACACCATAATACCATGTTATGATCTTGCAATTTCCATTCCTAGGAAGTATTTTAAATTTCCTAGGTCTTTAATCTCGAATTCCTCAGCCAATTTCTGCTTCAATCTGCCTTGTTCAATCTCATCATCACCTGTAAGAATAATGTCATCAACATACACAATAAGAACAGTCATTTTACCCTTTAGTGAGTGGTTAATGAACATAGTGTGATATGTTTGCCCTTGCATGTAGCCCAGTTTTTTCATATACTGAGTAAGTCTTTCAAACCAAGCTCTAGGGGATTGTTTGAGACCGTATAAGGACTTCTTCAGTTTGCACACCTTCGTTCCTCCAATTTCTTTACTGCCTGGAGGGGGATCCATGTAGACTTCTTCCTCAAGCTCTCCATTAAGGAAAGCATTTTTCACATCTAGCTGCTGTAGAGGCCAGTTCAGATTAGCTGCTAGGGACAACAATACTATGATGGAGTTCATTTTTGCTACTGGAGCAAATGTCTCCAAGTAATCAATGCCATAAGTTTGAGTATATCCCCTTGCTACTAGCCTTGCTTTGTACCTTTCCAGAGATCCGTCAGAGTTGTATTTGATGGTGAACACCCATTTACAACCCACTGTTTTCTTTCCTTTTGGTAGATCAATCATCTCCCAAGTCTTATTCTTCATTAGTGCTTTCAT
The DNA here is from genome assembly GCA_032618575.1 of Nicotiana noctiflora. Lineage (NCBI taxonomy): Eukaryota > Viridiplantae > Streptophyta > Magnoliopsida > Solanales > Solanaceae > Nicotiana > Nicotiana noctiflora. The sequence continues at coordinate 12,797 of JASVEL010005268.1, forward strand.
CTCCTCCTGAACTGCCTCTTTCCACTTAGGATCATTTAGAGCATCATGGATAGTTTTTGGAATTTCTAGGCTGTTTAAGTGAGATACAAAAGTTGTAAAAGAAGGTGACAGTCTATCATAGGAAACATGGTTAGACAAAGGATATAATGGTGTCTGTGTACATTTTCTAACATTTTTTCTTAGAGCAATAGGAATATCTAGATCATTAGGTTCGAATTCTAAATCTGAAACAATATTTAATTCAGAATTACCTGGTGTTTGAGGCACAATGGCTGGAGAAGATGATTGTTGAGAAGTGAATTTGTCGTCTCTTTCTCCCTTCTAGAGTACACCTTCAATGGTTTTATTTGATTGCTTAAAACATCACCATTTTCAGATATAGTTTCAGTCATGATTTCGGTGTTACTAGGAACCTGCGTTATTTCTTATATATTAGGGATTAAACTCTGAGAGTCAGATTCAGACTTTTTAGACCAATCTAGATCTAGGTCTTCATAGCAATTCTCCCCCTGAAGACCAGTGCCATAGAACATCTCATCTTCATTAAAAGTAGCATCTAAGGTTATGATAATTTTCCTAGTTTTAGGATTATAGAGTTTAAAACCTTTCTGAGTTGGGGCATATCCTATGAAGACACATTTTTGTGCTCTAGGATCAAGTTTGTTTCTATTGTGATCATGAATATGAGCAAATGCTACACATCCAAACACTCTCAAAGGTAGGTTATGGATGAGCTTAGTAGTAGGGAATTGTTCTAGGAATACTTGCACGGGTGTTTTGAAGCCTACAACCTTAGAAGGCATTCTATTTATGAGATAAGTGGCTGTTAAAACAGCCTCTCCCCACAGACTTTTAGGACATCCACCTGTAAACAACAAGGCTCTAGTAACCTCTAGTAAGTGTCTGTTTTTTCTCTCAGCTACCCCATTTTGTTGAGGAGTATCAACACATGAACTTTGATGAACAATCCCTTTGTTTACAAAGAAGCTTCTTAAGACCTTATTGAAGAATTCTTTTCCATTGTCACTTCTGAAATTTTTTATCTTTTCATTGAACTGAGTTTCAATCATTTTATAAAACTTTTCAAAGATCCCTTTTACTTCCCCCTTTTCTTGCATTAGGTAAACCCAAGTTAATCTCGTGTGATCATCTATAAAACTGACAAACCATTTTTTATTTGAAGTGGTTTCAATTTTACCCCATACATCACTGTGAATTAAGTTGAAAGGTTTAGTGGCAGTATATGTCTTAGCAGGGAAGCTACTTCTCTTATGCTTAGCCAATTCACAAAATTCACATTTTAACAAAGAAGGATTTTCATTGATAAAAAACTTAGGAAACAATAACTTCAGATAATGAAAATTAGGGTGTCATAATCTGAAATGCCACAACATAAGTTTATTCCTAACAAGGCTGGTTTGAAAGCATACAGATTTTAAAGGTGTACTGTTTTCCAAGAGAAAGAGACCTCCAACTTCTTCAGCATTGCCAATCATCTTCCCCGAGCCCTTGTCCCGAAATACACAAGAATTTGAGTTAAATATAGTCTTACAATTCAGATTCTGGTTAAGCTTAGAAACTGATATCAGATTGCAGGATAGTTTAGGTACATGTAGAACATTTTCAAGGGTTATGAGAGGTGTTAGCTTAACGGTTCCTTTCCCTGCTATGGCTGAAAAAGTGCCATCAGCAATCCTAATTTTCTGATTGCCTGCAGATGGTTTATAGGTAAAAAAAAATTTTGAATCTCCTGTCATGTGGTCACTAGCACTTGAATCTATAATCCAAGAGTCATCCTTCATTTTTTCTATACTAACATAGGCTGAGGGTATAGGTATATTACCTTTTTGGGCAAAAGAACACCTAGGGTTACTATTTTGACTTGTTTGTTTGAGGAGTTGCTGCAAAAACTCTATCTGATCCTTAGTGAAGAGATTCAGTTCTGAAGATGCTTGAGACTGATCCTCTGTATTTGATGTTAAATAGGCCCTTCCTCCCTTTCTTTCCTTGGTGTTCTTCTTCTTCCAATTTGCTGGTTTCCCATGGATTTCCCAACAAGTGTCCTTAGTATGCCAGTATTTTTTGCAAACTTCACACCAAGGCTTGTTCTTTTCTTCTCTGTTTTCAACCACAAGGGCTGATGATTCCGGGCCCTTTGATCCTTCACCTGCAGCGTCTTGAAGCATCACTCTTCTCCTTGATTCTTCCCTCCTTACCTCTGAGAATGTTTCTCTTAAAGGTGGCAGTGGCTTCTTTCCCAAGATTCTGGATCTACATTCATCATACTCTTTATTCAGGCCAGCTAAGAACAAGTAGATTCTCTCATCTTCTTCTTGTTTCTTAGCTTGTACACTGTCTTTAGTGCAATTCCACTCAAAAGTATAACATTGTTCCAGTTCTTGCCACATGGAAACCATCTCGTTGTAAAAGATGGTGACCTCCTTTTCTTCTTGCTTGTTGTTCCAGAGCTTGTTTTTAAGCTCAAAGATCTGAGAAGCATTTTCCAGATCTGAATATGTTTCTTTGACAGCTACCCAAACATCTCTTGCAGTGGGTAGGAACAAATATGACCTTCCAATAGAAGGCTCCATTGAGTTTAGGAGCCAGGATGTAACTAGGCAGTTTGTTGATTCCCAAGTGATGAATTTGGGATCTTCTATATTAGGTTTTGCCTCACCACCATTTATATAACCTAGCTTACCTCTACCAGCAATAGCAAGCTTAACAGATTGAGCCCATTCTAAATAATTCTTCCCATTCAACCTATGTGATATTGGAAGAATGGAAGTATTATTAGAATCACTGTTGTTACTGCTCATTTTGATGACTGAAGGGACACTAGTAGTACTCCCAGTGATTGTTTCTAAACTCTCAGTACCCTCCCCCTCAGAATCTGATGAATCTTGCCCAATGTTGGCAGATTTCACCATTAATTGGATCTAAAAAATAGGCTCTGATGCCATGTAAGTTTTAGCTACTGCAGACTTGTTATTTGATTGAATGCACAACTTATTTTCTTCATTCATTTCAAGGGAATATATACAAGTAGGTAGCAACCAGCTAGGATCATAAACAAATAAATCTGAGTTGTTGACAACATGCTAACAGGCTGTTCTAACTTTAACAGCCTGTTCTAACATCTATAAGCATGCAACATTCTAACTCCTAACATTTCAGTACTAACAATTACCATTCTTAGAATGGATACAGTGTGGACAGAGTTACTCAATACATGCGTTGGTGGTGAAAGGTAGTAGGCACACGGTGGATTGGTCAAGGCACGTTCAAGCTGACATGGACACCAACGTTATTTAAAGAACACAAGGGATTTTAAAAAAGAAGGGAAGAAGATTCAACTCTCTGTCAGACAGGCCAACAGGTAATTGATCTTATTAACCATCTTAAAATCCCCTCCTAAAGGTCCTTGGGAGTTGGGAGCATTAAGAGTGCAATGAAAATGGAAATTGCTTCCCTAAGAAATTACCAGCAGTCCACAGTTTCTGGGAAGCATATCAGAACATAACAAGTTCTGTCCAGTTCCATAAATTTTAAACGTTATAAATCAAATATTTCTGCTTCAACTAACAACTTATGATGAATAAGTCAAAAAATTTAATTTAATGCACACACTAGTTTTCCTGCTTTAGGGATATCAATAACAGACTGATGGATAAACTAACACCTAGATGAGTGTTTTAGGCTTTTAGCACATGAAGATCGACAGCAGCATAAATGATCACTTTTACATAAATGCACTAGATTGTAACATTTCAATATAGACCCAAAAATACTGTCACACGTTTTGATTATGCTGCATGGAAGAAACAAACTACATAGCCAACTAAAAGATAGTAAGCTGCTTAGTATAAGAACTCCTAGTGAAATTTTACCTTTAATCATCTATAAGCATGCAATGTCATCAAGTTTGGGCCCATATGATGAGTTTATTATATATCTGGGAATTAATTTATTTAGGTTATTCGTTGCAACTCTATTTGCCCTTTGTTTGGAACATAGCTTTCCAGAAGCAATGACTTTGCCCCTACAACTCAAGGATTCAGTGGCACAAGCCAACAGAACAAGTCCTGTTCATGTAAGGTTGCAACAGTGATTATTTGGCATTCTCATGATGGACCTTACTTTTGGGATTTTCTTGTTAAAGTTCTGCATATATACCTTTTCTTTTGCTAGAACTCCTAAATTAATTTCTGCCCTTGTTTCTTTCTGTTACTGCAGAAAAAAGTGCTTTTATCCTTGTTTTAATCTAATTCAATCCATATTCAGGCAAAAATATATCAGCAACATAGATGCATCAAGCAGTTACTTCCTTTCTACAAGAAAAGCAATCAAATTTTTAGCTTTTAATGGGTCCAATGATGAAAAGAAAGCTCCTTTGTCACCCTTCTCCCACATCCCACACCCGCACTTGGATCCTATGAAAGGAAAAACACCTCACTAAATTACAACAAATAAACAAAAGAAGCTATCGGTGAGATTGCTAGAATATAATTTCAGCTAAAAAGTCAACTTACAGTTGAAAGAATGCAAAATTGAAGTTCTGAAACATCTCAGCTTGGTAGCTCTCACTAGAGTAAATCACATCTTTGGTTCAAACCACAACAACCGGGTACACCTTATTAGTCCATTTCAGCTGATATAGCAGTGCAATAGTATGTTATCCCACATATACGTTTATCTTTAGAAATGCATATAAAACTATTAGTAGGAACAGCACCACATACCTCAGCAGCTAATAGATGCCTGCTGCTAGGTCATGCATACATGCCATCCATCTTCTATCTTCAACATAAATCTATGGCTTTATACTTGTATTCACACTAGTTAAGATACATCAACAACTATTCTGACATCAAATAACGGCTCGGAACCTTGACATAACTGTTGACACTTGATTTTGATTCTATTTAATGATACTCTCCACTTGCCCGTCGCCAATGCAGACAAGAAATTTTTCACATACAAAAAGCAGGTACAGAGTCATGGCTTGATTCCTAATTGAAGAAACTATATACCGACCATCTGTCTCTTTATTGAACCAAAAAACAATTGGATTACGTGTCTAATTCAACACAAAGATTTAGAATTTAGACAGGACATTGAAGCTTATAACATAGCATATACATTGATTTTGAGTGTGTATAAATCAATGACATACATATATTTACAAAGAGCCAAACATCCCAGCAGTTAAAAGAAATTTTATTTCTGCAACCTTTTATTGGATGTATGGAGAATTCATAACCAAAACGCACATGAGAACATATAACTCAAAGAGACACCATATGTAAATTCCATTTTCAGCATCCATACAGTAAAACACGGAAAGAACATCAATTGTCTCCTAATTCTATAATTACCAATCGAACTTCCTTTCAGTTGTCCGCTGACATTAACATAGCTGACAATAAAAGTAATCAACACAGTCAACAAAAGGTATAAGATCATCAACTTAATTTTTGATTCACCAAAAGGATGAAAAGGTTTAATACAAAACTAAAATTGATTTCAGTTCAGTAATTCACCATATCACACCACACTTTTGTTTACTGAAAGGCGCACTTATATGTACAAGCAGAGATTAAATTAAAACACTGATTAAGGTATCTCATGGATAGGAGTAGAAGCAGCAGAAACAGCGACAACTGCGCCTGAAGCAGCTACAGAACATACAGCGTGGCCGTGACCGGCGATTGCCGGTACCGGAGTTTGATGTGGAAACTGGCACAGCGTTGTCCATTGGATCTTTGTGTAGATGAATTATTCAAATTCTCAATTTTCGCGAGAGTATTTGACGGCAGGACCGCGGGCGGCTAAACGGGCCAAACGGATTGGCCTCAAATGGGTCGGTCCTTAATGGTGCAAAAGCACACCGTGGGCCGGTCTCAACTAAAAAGCCCGCAAGTCCAGAACCGGCAGGCGGGCCTGGCCGGTTCAACCGGGTGTAACGGGCCTCGCGGGCCCAACTTTTAAAAAAAGCCTAACGTCTAGAAATTAAAAAAGAGAAAAATACATGTTTGATCATTTTTAAGATAGTATTTAAGAAAATGATACTACTTTTTGATTATTTCACTAATAGCAATTTTCTTTTACAATATTAGCATGTTGACGTTATGCCTAACATTTAATGATTTAAATGTACCACAAATCATGGAATAGATATTTTTTCTCTCTCCGAAATTTATATTTTAAACTTCCAAATTCAACCGGCTTTCTTGATGTTTCAAATATCTCAAACCTAATATGTCAAAAAATTAGCAATATGTCTTCTATAATGAAATCCATGATTTTTAAGAATCGTAATTCTTAAACGGCAAATAAGAATTTTTTGAGAAAGAATTGATTGAAAAGTGGGATTGAGATGAAGATTGGTGGTGGTGTAAATCGAGTTTGGGGTTTTCTTTGTTCTTTGGTGGCCATAGAATCGGATGTAGGAGACATGGTGAAATGGGGATTTAGGGGAGAAAGCGAAGACTGAAATTATTAATACATGAGATGTATATAATGCGTGTTATTTATAATAGCATACATATATATGCAGGTTATATCACATATATTTCATAGATGTAAAATGTACTATCTATATATATGATGTGCATATTTAATAATATATATGGTATTTGCATAGTTTCTATGCAACAAAAATTACATCATATTTGATTATAAAATTTAACACATATACGTATATATTCCTCGTGTTTTCGGTGAATATATGGCTAAAGACTTTGTATTATGCATATCCAAATATTATAATATTATATACCAATAATAATTATTCATCGTATACTTAATTAGATAATTATAACATGTGTATATACCATTTATATATGCTGTATAAATAGTATACAAGTAGTATATCATACAAATAATTTATACACAATCTGAATGTGAAGATGAAGACAATGATGAAGTAGATGAGTGTCACACCTCCTTTTGGCGCGCACCCGAGGGCGCGAGGGAGTTTTTTCCAATTAAAGGACAATCGAAACGGGATTTATTTATTTAATTCAGAGTCGCCACTTGAGAAAATAATGGTGTCCCAAGTCACCGGTTTAATCCCGTACCGAGGAAGTTTATGACTCTGTAATACAGTCTGCGAAACTAGAAACCTGGATAAGGAATTCTGTTAACCCGGGAGAAGGTGTTAGGCACTCCCGGATTCCGTGGTTTTAGCACGGTCGCTCAACTGCTCTTGTTGCTTTTATATATATTTTATTATGTGCTATTAATGTTCTACTTTTCAGTTTTAGGAGAATTGTGACGTCACGAAAATACATTTCGAGTCACACCGCAACCAGTACGCCTGTGACTTTAATGCGTTTCAGTTTCGCCGAGAGTAAGATTTGGGTCACATAAATGCGCACCCGTATTCAGGAAAGTAGATTATTAAAGTCATACTTAAAAGAATCTATTGTGTTGTTAACTTTTGGGAAAAACCGTGAAATTTACTAAACGGTCCTTCCAAGTCTATGCTTTTTATAATAAATTTTTTTTTAGGGACCCCGCAATTGTGTATTTAGCGCGGCGAGACTCATCTCACTTTTATTAAAGGTCAATCCTATCATGACTATGATTTTTTTTATTTAATTGATTCTCTCATTTCTCTCGATCTCCCGTCGCCTTAGGGTGCCTGTAAAGGTTTTCACCATAAGACTCTCTCATTTTGGGCTCCAAATGAGCCCAATACAGAAGAGAAAACAAATTGGGCTGTTAGCCCGTGCGTGTGCTGCGGCTTTGGCAGTTCATACATAATTGTTATCTAAATTGAACTTCAACATGCTTAATTGACTCATTTTTTCCTTTTTATAACATTAATAATACAAATCAAGGGATAAGGCATAAATTATTTCAATTATCCAGAAACACTAGTGAGTAAGTTGCCAAAAACAGTGAACTAATTTAATTAAATCCAAATGAACTGATTAGACTACCTAATAACAAGTAAATTAACTAACTATTCTATAATCTTGTTTTTAATGAAAGAGAAATAACCAAATGATGCTTAATAACTGTTTTTGATCCAATACACTAATGGACTATATAATGAGAATTGAAATCCAATACACAGTGATGCTAAATGAAAGTCTAAGTTCCTGAAGTAAAACTTAACAAATTGCAACTTAATTCTTTCACATGACTTGTAGTATTTCAATCACAGGTAATACTACACCGATTTCTAGCTTCAAACCAACTCTTTACCTTTTTTTCTTTCAATTTTAAAATAACACTGCCTTTGTTTCAATTTCAATAAAAAAAAAACTGGCTAACATCAATTACAAACAGAAATGGCAACAGTCCATAGTTCAGCAGTTTGTTTATACAAATATAATGCAATTATAGATGGATAATATATACAAAACAGAATGAATTTTAGCATAAACTTCAGATCTTCATACATTTCCAAACTTGAACTTATCAACTACAATTTCTAGAATTTCAGAGATGTGTACCTGAAATGGTAATGGGAGGAGAAAATCAGCAACAGTAGACAAGAGCAAACAACAGCAAGCAACAGCAACAATGAAACAATTTGCATCCACCAACACAACGACTTGATCTTCAGGAAGGATTTACTAAAACCTCAGGACCAAACAGAAAACAGAATTTGACCCAACAGTGATACCCAACAGCTTCTAAAAAAAAACACTCCAGTAAACTCAACAGACCAGGATTCACTTAAAACACCGAGTTTGACTTGAAAACAAACAACTCATATAGGATCACTATTGGAATTCTTAATCACTTACTGTAACAATATTAGTTGAACTAACTGACTGCTTAAAACTCCTCAATGCTCTCAAGAATTTCAGTCTTTCTAAAACTAATCTTAAAAAATCCTCTCTTATCAGTGTATGTCTATCTCCCTTTTATAGCCTTTTTGAATCTTAAATTATTCCAAATTCTTAACCTTTCCCAGCATGTCTGCTCCCCCATGTGCACCCCTTAAAACCCTTCTCTGTTTATGATCTTCCCTTTCCAACTCTTAGGAGCATGGTTATTAATCATGAAACCCATCTCCTGAAGACCACTACTGTCCCCTTTTTTTTATTAAACAAATGGGTATGGGGCAGCCTGAATATTGAATTCAGGCGTGCTTTGACAATCACATGGCTACAAACTTTTAAGATCAACAATTAAGGGATGCCAAACATGATAAATGGATTCATGAGATTTAAACTGAAACAGGTTATTTGATTACCACCTATAATCACAATGCTAAACGTTGAAACAACTATATCCAACTTATCCCTAATTAGCATTACACACAATTCAGAAATTGTTGAATCTATCCGACAGTGGCTCGGATGAGCTTAGGCGATATGGATGAGATTTTTCTCGTATTGTTTGTTGATCCTACGACGATACTCGTTTAAACAACTATGACCTATACAATCGATAACGACTAATCGATATGCAAACTACATCCTACGGGCAGGCTCAACAGGGCAACAACCTAATCAATCAATGTTAATATTGTCTGGTACAACAAAAGCTACGAATTTAAACGACGACATTCAAATCGCATATAATTAACAAAATAACAGAAAATTTGACCAAATAAAGGTCGGATGAAGAAGAAGAAAGAAAAGTTAAAATTAAACACAAAATTAAACACACGAATGACTAATCCAACATAATGAACAACATCAAAAATACAGTAAGAGAAAAAATGGGATACCTCAAGAAGAGAAATCAAAAATCGGACAGACTCGGCTTCAAAGGCTTCGAGTTTGCACCCTTTTGAAGTAAACGGACTTTAATTGAAGTGTTTTTCAAACGAAAAACACTCCAATTAAAGTCTATTGCCTTCAAATACCATTGACTCGACGGAATCCATAGTTGTTTGGGTTCTAGGGTTCTTGAGGGTCTATATTGGGGCTTTATTGGTTCCGGTCAGATTCGAGCCGGACCAGTCTTGGTGGGGTCTTGGGGAAGGTCCGGGGAGGCTGTGGTGCAAGTTTGGGCTTGGTTGGAGTGGGTTCGTGTTTTGCTCGAATCTTCAAATGAAGATTCGAGATGAGGGGGCATGATTCGAAACTAGTGGTTGCCGGATTCGTGTTGAGGAGGGTGAGGAGATCAATTGGTGTTAAAATGGGAGTGATTGGGCACCGGCCGCCGGCGGAGGCGATTTCCGGCCAGCGGTCGAAGGCGGAGAAGGGCGGAGGTGAATCGTCTCTGAAGGTTTAAAAACGATGGGTCTGGGCTTATGGTGAAATGGATCGGGTGAATAAGGTTTGGGGGGTGTTTGGTGTAATTAAAATGGGTGTTTAATCTCAGCCGTTGGATCATGAGAATCCAACGGTTCAGAATAGAAAGATGGTGGGGCGGTTCGGGCGATGGGGCGGGGCTGGACCGGGTAGGGACGATTTGGGGTATTTTTGTTTGGGCCTTGTTGTGTTGAAATTGGATTTGACCCAATCTAATTTCCCTATCTCTTCATTTCCTACAACTAGACTCTATATTGTATTATATATATATATATATATATATATATATATATATATATATATATATATATATATATATCGTATTTAACTCGTAACACAACTAATTTTTACTAACAATTAACATACATAAGTAAATACCAAATCACACAATTTAAATGACACAAGGCAATAAATACGTATTTTTGGAATTTTCTTTTCTTTAAAAATTAAACACGGTTTAGTTAATTCCTAAACGCACAATTGAACTCTGAAATGCGCGCGCGACATATATTTTTGTTTTTTTTTTTAATTTTAAACAAATAAACACGCACAGATAGATAAAAAATAACACAAAATCTACAAAAATCACACACAACACAAAACTATTTTATTTTGAATTTTTGGGCGTAATTCTCGTGCAGGGCAAAAATCACGTGCTCACAAACCCAATCGTTCTTCCACGTTTTTGTTTCACATGTGACCCCCACTTTTCTTTAGGTGCAACTTGCTTCTCCTTTTTTTCTTTTTTCTTTTTTTGTTTTCTTTGTCTCATATTTTTTCCTTTCTTTTACAATGGCTAAACAGGAATCAAGTCAGTGTAGTTTGGGAAGTTTTGGTAGCATGGGACTACCATGACTGTTGTGATCTTGCTGTTACTGCTATTGCTGCTGTCGCCACTGCTTAACTGATCTTCTTATTACACCGTGCTAAATGAAAAATAAGAAGCTAGACTAAATTATAATATTGCAAATTCTTATTTATCTCTTCAGCTTGCTCTTGCTATGTTCCTTGCCATCATGCTGGCTCCGATGTTTCTTCACATGCTTCTTCTCTTTCTGACAATTGTTATTTCGGCCAATCTTGATTGCCGAACTCCGACCATTGGTCCTTTCCTTGTGATCTTCGAACTATTCTCCTTCGAAGTCTGAATCTATCTTTCTGATCCTTGTTGCCTTCCTTCCGATTATGAACTTGGATTCATGCTGGGAATTTTCGTTACACTCTGTCACTTTTCGATTCTTCACTATCCTTATCAAATCTTGGAAATTGAGACGCCGTTCTGCTTTTCCGGTGGGCTTCTGACTTTATCGACAAACTCTAATAAAAAATCGCCATTCCATTCTTCAGGCGGGCACCTGATTTCAACTACAACTTCAAAATAAAATCGCCACTCCATTCTTCAGGCGGGCTCCCTGACTTCAACTACAACTTAAAACTAAATCACCACTCCATTCTTCAGGCGGGCTCCCCGACTTCAATTACAACTCAAAACTAAATCGCCACTCCATTCTTCAGGCGGGCTCCCTGACTTCAATTACAACTTCAAAATTAAATCGCCACTCCATTCTTCAGGCGGGCTCCCTGACTTCCATAACAACTTTCAAAAATAAATCGCCACTCCATTCTTCAGGCGGGCTCCCTGACTTCAACTACAACTTCAAAACTAAATCGCCACTCCATTCTTCAGGCGGGCTCCCTGACTTCAATTACAACTTCAAAATAAATCGCCACTCCATTCTTCAGGCGGGCTCCCTGACTTCAACTACAACTCCAAAATAAATCGCCACTCCATTCTTCAGGCGGGCTCCCTGACTTCAATTACAACTTCAAAAGTAAATCGCCACTCCATTCTTCAGGCGGGCTCCCTGACTTCAATTACAACTTCAAAATTAAATCGCCACTCCATTCTTCAGGCGGGCTCCCTGACTTCAACTACAACTTCAAAATAAATCGCCACTCCATTCTTCAGGCGGGCTCCCTGACTTCAACTACGACTCACTAATTTCATCACATCCTTTATCGCCTTCCTTTGTTTCCTGTACCATTTTCTTCTTTCTGCATCGTCTCTTGGTCCACCCCTTTCTTCTGAATTACCTTATCTTGGAATTTCTTTCCCACGGGGTCGTGTTACTTTTCCTTTGGCTGCTGGAGATATCTTCGGAACCGTTTACTCACCTGCTGGGAATGATGCTGCTGGGGAAATATTCTTTGCTTCCTCTTTTTCTATTTCCTTCTTCCCGGATCTCTTCCGGGACTCACGCTTTTGCTTCCTTGAAGAGCTTATGGGATATAATGCTGCTTGGGGAATCTTGGAGTTGGTGTTTCATATTCCAACAACTGCTGGGGATGATACCAGGCTCAAAGATCACCCCTCGTGTTGCTTGGCCTCTCTCAACACTATTCTGCTCGGAACTGGCCTTTCCCAAAATCTCGTGTTGTTTTCTATCCTTATCCACCGGGTATTTTGCTTTCAAGAAAATTTTCGCAATCGGAGAAAATTTTCTGCCCTAGTTTGATGACCTTCTACGTGGCATGCTTTTCCGGCGACGAACCCTCTTTTCCTGCTTTAAATCAAAGAAAAATTGTTAGTTTCAAAACATCGTGAGTGGTCATGTCGTTCTCGCCGGGGCAATTTTCCTTTTCTCTTTCAGCTGCTTGGCCTCCCTCGAACTTTTGGGGATGACATTGACATTTGCTGGGGAGGGTGCTCTTTCCGCAGATGGTCCCTCATCTCTCCTTTTATTCCAACCTTCGGTTTGGTCCGACCCTTTTAGTCGATGATCTGTTGTGAGAAATCGTCTTCTGGATGTGTAATATGTGTCCATCGTACTCCGTAATTCCCGTGAACCTTTCAATCAACTTGTCATTCCAACCTTAATATCGGAACGACTTTTGCCTTATTGCCTCGTTCCACGCCTATTCATCTTCATTGTACCGCTTTAGGAGACTTGGTAGTAAGCTTTGAAAAGTCAATTTTCGAAAACAAAAGAAAAGAAAAAAATGATATATAAAGAATGCTGACCACGAATGACAAAAAGAAAGGGAAGACTTTTCTGAGCTCAAAACTGGGAAAAACTTATCTGAATGTGTAACTGATCCAATGGTTATGCCGCGCCTTTGAGATTAATCTACCCAGTTTATTTATGTCAATCACTTTCTGATGGCCGTGTTTTGTTAGAAGCAAACGAATGTCCCAACCTTGTCTCATACAGGATTTCTCTCGACCTCCCGTCGCCTTAGGGTGCCTGTAAAGGTTTTCACCGTAAGACTCTCTCATTTTATTTCTCTCGGCTTTCTTCGCCTCAAGGTGCCCGCGAGGGTTTTCACCGTTAAGGCTCTCTCATTTTGCTTTCTTTCCAGGCCGGGGTATCGCCCACGAGATTCCCTCTAAAGCATTATCCCTTTTCGGCTTGTGCATCTTGGATTCAATCGAGGATCGGAGTGTCGCTTTTGGCTTTCATTCGCATGACTTGGCATTTCTCAAATACTGATCGAGAGGTCTTTTTCGGTCATTAATGTGGCTTTTGTGCGTGAGGCTAAAGAAAAGAGGTTTCACCTCAATGGTTAGCTCATTACAACTTTCGGAATCCATACCATCTTTTCAAACGAAACAATGACTTCTGCCCCAGTTTTGTTGCTTGGGGAATCTTTGATTTTTATTTTATTATGACCGAGCCGTGTGGCGCCTACGTATCCTTCTTGAGGAATCAGGTTGAACGTAGTTCACTTTTTCTTGTGTTTTTTTCTTTGTTTCTTTTTCTATTTTGTTACACATCTTCCTTGATGATTCCGAAAGAGGGTATATGAAAGAATAATTTAAGGCTCAAAGGGGAAAACAAGGGTTAAAGTGTTTGGGTAGTAGAAAAATTGCCTCTGTCATTTCATTCTCCGAAAAATGCCAAATACACACAAACGAAACCAAACGTTGACAAATGCATTAAAGAATTACACATAATATCTCTTGATTGCATCAGAATTGATAGCCATATCGGTGCATCTTCCCTCAACATCAGTTAGACATAGAGCGCCGTTGGATAATACTCTAGTCACAACAAATGGTCCCTGCCAATTTGGAGCGAACTTGCCTTTCGCTTCGACCTGATGTGGTAGAACTCTCTTCAGCACATGCTGTCCCACTTCAAATTTCCTGGGACGTACCTTCTTGTTATATGCTCTCGCCATTCTCTTTTGATACAATTGGCCATGACATACTGCTGTCAATCTCTTTTCATCGATCAAGCTCAATTGCTCTAATCGGGTTTTGACCCACTCGTCGTCATCAATCTCAGCTTCAGCGACAATTCGGAGGGATGGGATTTCAACTTCTGCTGGTATTACTGCTTCAGTCCCATACACCAACAAGTAAGGAGTTGCACCTACCGAAGTCCGGACAGTAGTGCGATAACCTAACAGTGCGAATGGTAACTTTTCATGCCATTGCCTAGACCCTTCTACCATTTTCCTCAATATCTTCTTAATATTCTTGTTTGCTGCCTCAACCGCGCCATTTGCTTTGGGACGATATGGTGTGGAATTTCGGTGTGTAATCTTGAACTGTTGACATACCTCTTTCATCAATCCACTGTTAAGATTGGCACCGTTATCCGTGATGATTATCTTTGGAATTCCAAACCTGCAGATGATGTGGGAGTGTACGAAATCCACCACCGCCTTCTTGGTCACCGATTTGAATGTTTTGGCCTCCACCCACTTGGTAAAATAATCGATCGTTACCAGAATGAACCTATGACCATTGGAAGCCGCAGGTTCTATAGGTCCGATAACATCCATACCCCACGCAACAAACGGCCATGGTGCCGACATTGTATGCAATTCGGTCGGTGGAGAATGAATCAAATCTCCGTGTATCTGACACCGATGGCATCTTCGCACGAAACTTATACAATCACGCTCCATCGTGAGCCAGTAATATCCTGCTCGAAGAATCTTCTTTGCCAATACGTATCCGCTCATGTGTGGTCCACAAACTCCGGAGTGTATATCTGTCATCACTGTTGTGGCTTGACTTGCATCTATACATCTCAACAATCCCAAATCCGGGGTTCTCTTGTATAGCACCCCTCCACTAAGGAAAAATCCGTTCGCCAATCGCCGAATAGCTCTCTTTTGATCTCCGGTTGCCTGCTCTGGGTATATTCCTAACCTGAGGTATTCTTTGACATCATGAAACCATGGCTCACCATCCATCTCTTCCTCTATCATATTGCAATAAGCATGTTGATTCCGGATCTGAATATGTAACGGATCGACACGAACCTTGTCCGGGTGATGTAGCATTGACGCTAAAGTAGCTAGAGCGTCGGCAACCTCATTATGCATCCTTGGGATGTGCCTGAATTCTACTGATCGAAAGCGTTTGGTCGGATCATGCAAACACTGACGATACGGGATAAGCTTTAAATCTCTGGTTTCCCATTCTCCCTGAATCTGATGTACCAGAAGGTCCGAGTCCCCCAAGACCAAGACGTCCCGTACATCCATGTCTACCGCTAATCGTAACCCCAAGATACATGCCTCGTACTCAGCCATATTATTGGTACAATGAAAACGCGGTTGAGCAGTAACAGGATAATGATGTCCTGTTTCAGAGATAAGCACAGCCCCTACTCCGACTCCTTTTGCGTTCGCCGCTCCGTCGAAGAAAAGCTTCCACCCTGGATCCTCGGTTAACTCCAACCCATCAATCTGCAGTACTTCTTCGTCTGGAAAATACGTCCTCAAAGGTTCGTATCCGTCATCAACAGGATTCTCAGCTAAGTGATCGTCTAGGGCTTGAGCTTTCATAGCCGTCCTTGTCACATATATGATGTCGAACTCTGTAAGTAATATTTGCCATTTTGCTAACCTCCCTGTAGGCATAGGTTTCTGGAAAATATACTTCAACGGATCCAAACGCGAAATGAGGTAAGTGGTGTAAGAAGACAAATAATGTTTCAACTTTTGGGCTACCCAAGTCAAAGCGCAACATGTCTTTTCTAGATGAGTGTACTTGACCTCGTGGACCGTGAATTTCATACTGAGGTAGTAAATGGCCCGTTCCTTCCTGCCAGTAGGATCATGCTGCCCCAGTACGCAGCCGAACGAATTCTCCAAAACTGTCAGCTAAAGAATCAGGGGTCTACCCGGTTCGGGCGGAACTAGTACGGGTGGGTTTGACAGATACCCTTTGATTTGATCAAACGCTTCCTGACATTCCGTCGTCCATTCTATCGCGGCATCTTTCTTCAACAGACGGAATATGGGTTCACAGGTTGCTGTAAGCTGAGCAATGAACCTACTGATGTAATTTAACCTTCCCAACAGACTCATTACCTCTGTTTTATTCTTTGGCGGGGGTAGCTCTTGAATGGACTTGATTTTGGATGGGTCCAACTCGATGCCCCGTCGGCTGACGATGAATCCTAGCAACTTTCCTGATGGAACTCCGAATGCGCATTTGGCCGGATTGAGCTTGATATCATATCTTCGAAGTCTTTGAAAGAACTTCATGAGGTCGGCAACGTGGTCTTCTTGACGTCTAGATTTTATGATCACATCATCCACGTATACTTCAATCTCCTTGTGTATCATATCATGGAATACCGTAGTCATCACTCTCATGTATGTTGCCCCTGCGTTCTTCAAACCGAATGGCATCACCCGGTAGCAATAAGTCCCCCACAGTGTGATAAAAGCCGTTTATTCTTCGTCCTCTTCATCCATCAAGATCTGATGATATCCCGCGTAGCAATCCACAAAGGATCCGATTTCACGTCCGACGCAATTATCAATCAGGATATGGATATTGGGAAGCGGGAAATTATCCTTAGGACTCACCTTGTTGAGATTGCGGTAGTCCACGCATACTCTGATCTTTCCGTCTTTCTTTGGCACCGGTACTACGTTAGCTAACCATTCAGGGTATCGAGTGACACGAATGACTTTCGCCTCCAACTGCTTGGTTACTTCCTCCTAGATCTTTACACTCATCTCCGTCTTAAATTTCCGCAGTTTTTGTTTGACGGGCGGGCATGCCGGGTTAGTAGGCAATTTATGGACCACTAGGTCAGTGCTGAGTCCTGGCATGTCGTCGTACGACCATGCGAAAATGTCTCTAAATTCCATGAGTGTTTTGATCAATTCTTCTTTCAAGTTGGGTTCAATATGGACACTTATTCTGGTTTCTTTGACGTCATCTGTGTCCCCCAGATTAACAGCCTCGATATCATTTAAATTTGGTTTGGGTTTTTCCTCGAAGTGACTTAATTCTTCACCGATTTCTTCTACGGCTTCATCATCGCCGTATTCCGATTCACTCTTGTCACCTCTTATTTCATGCGTTATTATTTCCAAACCCGATTGACTTTCTAGACTGGGTTGATTAATCTTTAAGCACGCCATATCATTAAGATCAGTTGAAAGAAAGCTGCTCAGAAAAGTAAAAAGAAGGAAAAATAAACAAAATTAGAAACGAAAGGAACAAAATTTCATTAATGGGAACGGTACAAGGAAAAACAAACTTGCAAACTCAAATCGAAATGAACTAAAACAAATGGATTTTACTTCGGGGACAATCCCGACACAAAATTTCAAAAGAAAACAATCCAAAACAAACTACCAAGACTCCTTCCGGACAGGGAGAGGAGTAGCCTTCCAATTATTCAACTTTGCTTTCGATCCCACAAACTGTATCTCGGCATGGCTGGATCCTTCGCCATCCTCGAGCATGCATACATCCGCGAATAGGTCCTCGAACGTTCTTAAGAACTCTTCGTCTGGCCTAACCATAGGACTGGGAATCTTTGTCGTCGGATGTCCTCTTACTCCAGACCTGACAAAAGATTGGGAAAGGCGTGGAACAGGCTTCGGGAGCACCCATGTCTTCTGCTTATTCCTCTTGGCTCGCTGGATGTCCTCTGATGTTGGCTTGAATCCCAAGCCGAAGGTTCCTACGTTTTCGACCACAGATACCGGTTGTATGATTCCTTGCAGAGATGCACCTAGACCTTTGCCGGGTATGAAACCGTGTCTCAACATTTCATGAGCCACCATGACGTCCGCGGTAATTATTCTGTCATCGGGAATGCATTCCCCTTCTGGAACTCGGTTGGCGGATACCACATCGCAGATCTGGTATACCCATGGCCCAACATCTTCTTCTGTCTCAACAAAGGGGACGACGGTGCCTGGTTGTAGATCATTCTCTCCATGGACGACGATCTCCTGTTGGTCCCACTCAAACTTGACGAGTTGGTGTAGGCTGGATGGAACTGCTCTTGCGGCATGGATCCATGGTCGCCCTATCAGGAGGTTATATGACACCACCATGTCCAGCACCTGGAATTCCATGGTGAACTCCACTGGCCCAATTGTCAAGATTAACACTATGTCCCCGACCGATGCCTTGCCTCCTCCATCAAACCCTCGAACACATATGCTGTTCTTGCGTATCCTGCCGGTGTCCACTTTCAACTTGTTCAGTGTAGAGAGAGGACAGATGTTAGCACTGGACCCATTATCGACAAGGACTTTGGTAACCGCCGACTCCTCACACTTTACCGTAAGATATAAAGCCTTGTTGTGTTCGGTGCCTTCCTCAGGCAACTCGTCATCGGTGAAGGTAATCCGATTCGCTTCGAAGATCCTATTGGTGATCTTCTCCAAATGACTCACTAAGATTTTATCAGGTACGTGGGCCTCATTCAGAACTTTCATCAAAGCTTGCCGATGTTCTTCAGAATGTATCAGCAAGGATAGCAATGAGATTTGCGCAGGAGTCTTCTTTAGCTGTTCTAGGACAAAATGATCATGTAGCTTCATCTTTTTCAGGAATTCTTCAGCCTCTTCGTCAGTCACCGGCTTTTTCAGTGTTGCCAGAGCAGTCTTCCTCAACTTCGCGGGGGCAAAACATCTCCCCGAGCGGGTCAAACCTTGCGCTTCGCAAACTTCCTCTTTCACTTCCTTTCCTTTGTAGGTTGTCGTGATCCGATCATAATTCCATGGAATAGCTCTGCTATCGGTTATTGGCAACTGTATTGCTGGCTTGATGATGAAAGGATCCATTCGAACACCTGCTACCGTCAAGACGGGCTTGGTTGCTATCCCTGGTACAACTATTTTTGCTTCCCCTGGCCTCACCGGTACTTCGTTCACACTTCCCTTTTCTGCTTCCGACCCTCCCGGTACGTCCTTCTTGCAAATGGATGGCTCATCAAGGCTCGACCCCTTTCTCATTCCTACCCCGCTAGACTTGATCATCATTACAGTCTGAGAGGCTTTCTCCTTTCCTTCTTCTACCCGTACCAACTCGATCATGTTGGTCTCATGATGAGTTGGAAGTGGGTTTTGGTTGATGTTGGGCTCTGTTGGAGTATGGACCTCAATCCTGCGAGTGTCGATGAGCTCCTGGATGGCTGTTTTCAACCTCCAACACTTTTCCGTATCATGTCCCGGACATCCTGAGCAGTATGCACAATTTACTGAATGGTCCGGGTTCTTTGGAAGAGGGTTTGGTAGCTTAGCTTCAACCAGATTTAGCAACCCTACTTGCTTCAAACCAGTGGAACAGACTGGTGTAAGACTCCCCCAAGGGAGTGAAAGTCTTTGGCCTTGGCGCCCTGTCGCCCTTGAATGCCTGGTTCGGATGAAAACTCGCACCCGAGGGGTTTCTGTAAGCTCTTGGGGGTGGATAATTGTTCTGCGGGTTTGGTGCACGCCACGGTGCATGGACGGGAGGTGCAGAATAGGACTGTGCATGATGGACAGTAAAATGGGGATCAGGTGTTGGATAGTAATGTTGCGGGTGGTTATATGGATTGTGGAAGTAATTTTGGTGGTGAGGCTGGGGCGGGCTATATTGGGGTGCGGGGCCTCTGTTTCTGAACCATGTCCCGGACTCGACTGCCGCGACTTCCTCTTTCCTCTTTTTCCCGAGTACTCATCCAGTACCACTTTGGATAGCCTGAGTGGTGGCTTTCAATGCTGAGTAGCTCATGATCTTGTTGGCTTTCAAACCTTCCTCGATCATAGCCCCCATTTTTATCACCTCGGTGAATGATTTGCCCACGGACGTCACCAGATGTCCGAAATAGGTTGGCTCTAGTGTCTGCAAGAAGTAATCCACCATCTCGCTCTCTCTCATAGGCGGATCTACCCTTGCTGCCTGTTCCCTCCAGCGGAAACCAAATTCCCTGAAACTTTCGGCGGGTTTCTTCTCTAATTTTAGCAATGATAGGCGGTCGGGGATTATTTCAAGATTGTACTGGAACTGCCTGATAAAAGCTTGAGCCAAGTCATCCCACGTAAACCATCTGCTGGGGTCCTGTCTAGTGTACCACTCCAGCGCAGATCCTCCCAGACTCTGACCGAAGTAAGCTATCAGAATCTCATCCCGTCCTCCGGCTCCTCGCATTTTACTACAAAACCCTCGGAGGTGGGCTACAGGATCACCGTGCCCCTCGTATAGGTCAAACTTAGGCATTTTGAACCCGGCCGGCAACTGGACATCTGGGAATGGACACAGATCCTTATAAGCGACACTGACTTGGTTGCTCAAACCGTGCATGTTCCTGAAGGACTGCTCCAGGCTTTTGACTTTTCTAATAACTTCCTCGTATTCCGAACTTTGGAAGTGCTTTTCGGTTCTGCCCGGATTATCCCGGTGAGGGGTGTGTGATTGCGTTTCGGGAGCCCTAAAAGTAGGCTCTGGAGAATAACAATGATTGTCGTGGATTTGAAAAAGCGGCTCACTGGACGATTTTTGTAAAGGAGCGGGTGGAGGTGCCACAAAAACAGGGGTAACCGGGGGAGGAGGATTTTGCCTGGCTGGTGAAACCGGGGGGATATATGGGTTTTCCCCTTGATAATAAGGATAGATTGGTGCACTGCTGGTGTAAGAGTAGGAAGGTTTGGTGATGATTGTCCCCTAGCCCAAGCTAGGTGCATCTCTGTCATTTGTTGTCTTAACTGGTCCATCTCCTCTTTCATGATTTGTATCTCTGTTTTCTCCCCATCGATACTTTTGTCTGAACTAGACATGCTTGCTGGAATTGGACCTTTTGATCCGGTATGGTAAGGGTGATCGGCCAGTATACTCTGTCAAGTCACTGCTAAACTTTCTGGAAATTGCAACAAACTTGTTAGCTCACTAAATTTAACAGGCATGTTATCGCACGTTGGATGTAATGCACCTAATCAATTAACCATTTCTACATGTATTCCTCGCATGCGTCATTCCAGCTTTTCTTTTTCTTCTTCTCTTATCCTTGAAAACTTTATTGTTATTAATCTCCCCATTTTTTTTAGCGGTGGTCGAATCTTATGTGGATTGCCTACGTATCACGTCCCCGCGTGAATCAGACCGAGCGTAGTTCTAATACAATAGACAAAATTCAGTAACTTTTATATCAAATAAAACCTTAAAGTTACAAAACATGTCTTACAATAATCAACAAAATAGAGGAATGCTTGACTCGAAAAAGGAAAATGCCAACCAACTTGACTCGATATTTCAAAATACATTTTTAATCAGAAGTCTAATGCTCTAAAATTCCTGGGGGCCCGCGAGGCATCATTCGGCCTTGCCGCGGGCCTTGGTGTGAGGTCCTTGTGTAGTCCCCTTAACTCTCTCATGATCTGATGAACATAGCCCATAACCGAAGCAAAAAGGGCAGGGCGGGGCATCTGTTCACAAGCTAGGCACTTCATGGTGACATAGTGCCCGATTTCTCCAATTTTGTCCTTGATCATGTCCCTTTCTCTGAGTAGTTGTTCTATCTGCTGGTTTTTCACCCCCAATCTTCGAGCATTGTTGGTGACTTGGTCTAGGAGCCTATCCACTTGTTCTTGCAGTCGGGCCATCAAATCGTGGCAACGGTCGAGGTCTGCTCTGGCATCTCGGGCTTGCTTGAAAACCCGCTCCCCGAGGATAACATTTGCTTCCCTTAGACTAGTGATGATCTCAGTGTAATCTTCTTCCACCCGTTGTAGGTGAAGTGCCTGTTGATGTGCCTCCTTTCTCCAGCTAGCACGGATCCTCATTGTTTGGGTCTTTGACTCTTCCAATTCTCTTTGGACATCGGCAACTTGGTTTTCCAAACCCTTTATCAATATTTCGTCTGCTCGACTCCTCAACTGTCTGTCAGCATCCCTTTTCATTTGCTGGATTTGAGCCCTCAAAAAGTCATTTTCTTGTGCCAACTTCTTTTTATCTCCTTCGTCGGCGGCGGCTTGCATATCCTTTTCAAATTGGAGATTTTGGACCCGTTGCTCTATCTTGCCGATCCTTGTTCTGTAAACCTCTTCCTTAGCTAACCAGTCCCATTGTTCTTGTGACGCTTCAGCAAATTCCCTGAGGTGAGGTCTTTTGGCTGGACTTTCACCCGATGTTTCTCCTTTGTACCAAGTAAGATATACGGGTACAACCTCTCCTCTGGCTCGATCCTGCACACAAGTGTTTGCCTCCAGATATTGGCATTTGCTCCAGATCTGGCGGACCCTTGCTTCCGGGAATTGACCATCGGGACCAATTTCAATAACCTGGGTACTCAGGTCTTCGTCTTTGGGTACTATCTGGCACCTCCCAAGCTGTCTCAAAACCCGATGGGGCGCATAAGGTTGAATGCTCTTAAGTCCCATTAAGAGAAAGTGGGACCTAGCCGCTGGCATGTACACGATTCTGTCTATCTGCAACCAACCCAATGTCCATTGTATTTGACTTGCGTTGAGAGCCTGAAAGTATGCCCTCCATGTCAATGTTCCTTCAGGCAGGACGGCCCTATCGATCCTTGTATAGAATTCGCTTATGCAAGTTTTCTCGACCAACCCATATCTTAAGAATTGGGTGCGGCGACACAGGTGCTCGATCATCCACATCTGTAGCAGTAAATTACAGCCTTCGAAAAAATCTCCTCCGGCTTTGCAGGCTGTGAGAGCTCGATATATGTCCGATAGTATCATGGGAGCAAGAGTACTTTCGCTTTGGTCAAGCAAAGTACTGACGACTCCCGGCTACCTTTATATCAATGTTCCCGTCTTTCCTCGGGAATACCACGAGTCCTAAGAAGGCTATCATGAAGGCAACTCGTATGTGCTCCTCCCATTTCTGGCGATTACCCTTGCTGCATAATTTGTTCTCTGGCTTGTCAAAACCTCCCACATGACCGTACCTTTGATAGATGAAGTTTAAAGTACAAAACCATTGTGCTAGATCTGGGTTACGTACCGTTCTGGCTGTCTTCAGTGAGTCTAAAAACCGGTGTATGGCGACAACCCTGGGAGCGATTAGATATTGATGCCCCAATGGTATATCAGTGTTTCCAATGTATCCGGTCATCTCCTCCACGGTTGGGGTGAGCTCGAAGTCCGAGAAGTGAAAGACATTGTGCGCGGAGTCCCCAATATGTGACTAATGCTCTTATGATATCCCCTCGAGGCTTTATTTCAAGCAAACCTGTGAGACCTTTCAAATATTTCTTAACTTCATCCTGCCCTTCTTTGCCTAGATCATCCCACCATAGTCGTATTTGTACCGGGATTTTAGTCATGAGTGAAAAGGGTTCATTTCGAATCGTGCTCATCCTGCATATTTATTTAAAGAAGAAGATCATTTTGGCTGGCAATGATTGGACTATTTTTTTCAAAATTTTAAATTTAAAATTTTGGTATATTTTTTGAAAAAAGGGCAAGTTGGACCCGACGGGGGTTGCCTACGTATCTCACATCCGGTGAGAATCAAACCCGCGTAGTTCGGTCCGTCAAAACAAACTATTTTTCTTTTATTGACCGACAAAGAAAACACATTTGTTAAAAAAACCATTTTGTTGGCAGAGTCAACCTTCCGTCGTCTTTTATTAGCAAACTAAATTATTGATTTGTTGGTAAAGCGCATTTTGTATTTTCTGAAAAATATCTATTTCTCCATACTGTTTCCTTTTGTTTTTCGTTTTTCTTCGGTATTTAAAAGCCGGTCAGCATGCAAGTTCGAATAAATGCTTAAAACAAACATGGTATAGCAGGATGGTCTTTTCATTTCAGGTTGCCTGTCCTAGACGGACCCAACCCCTGTGTTGAGTCCCCTAAGTCAAATGCAACGTGATGCAAATAAGCGTTTCCTACTAGGGATCCGGTATGCGGTTATGTTATTCTAAGTTCAAAACCTCGGTGCATGATCTAGACTGTGTACCCAAGCGGACAACTCGGGCTGAGGAAGGAGCTCCTTTCCGGGAACCAAAAGGCCAACCGGCTTAGAAACTTTCCGAGCCTCTTTATTATTTCGGGGTATGACACTAACAGAATAAGGAGTCTCAACCAGTGAGCACATCCCCGGGGGTGAGAAGTGAAGGGTTTTCGGCACAGTTTTATATACAGTTCACGCAATATCAAAGCGGTAAACATATAGCAGTTTGTATATACAGTGCAACTAGTATCAAAGCGGTAGACATGTAGCACATTAATTAAACGTATAATAAAATCAGATATAGACAAAAACAGCAATTTAACTGAGCTCGAATTCTTAAACCCTGAACCGAAGTTCTGGGTCAATTATCCCCAGCAGAGTCGCCAGAGCTGTCACACCTCCTTTTGGCGCGCACCCGAGGGCGCGAGGGAGTTTTTCCAATTAAAGGACAATCGAAACGGGATTTATTTATTTAATTCAGAGTCGCCACTTGAGAAAATAATGGTGTCCCAAGTCACCGGTTTAATCCCGTATCGAGGAAGTTTATGACTCTGTAATATAGTCTGCGAAACTAGAAACCTGGATAAGGAGTTCTGTTAACCGGGGAGAAGGTGTTAGGCACTCCCGGATTCCGTGGTTTTAGCACGGTCGCTCAACTGCTCTTGTTGCTTTTATATATATTTTATTATGTGCTATTAATGTTCTACTTTTCAGTTTTAGGAGAATTGTGACGTCACGAAAATACATTTCGAGTCACACCGCAACCAGTACGCCTGTGACTTTAATGCGTTTCAGTTTCGCCGAGAGTAAGATTTGGGTCACATAAATGCGCACCCGTATTCAGGAAAGTAGATTATTAAAGTCATACTTAAAAGAATCTATTGTGTTGTTAACTTTTGGGAAAAACCGTGAAATTTACTAAACGGTCCTTCCAAGTCTATGCTTTTTATAATAAATTTTTTTTTAGGGACCCCGCAATTGTGTATTTAGCGCGGCGAGACTCATCTCACTTTTATTAAAGGTCAATCCTATCATGACTATGATTTTTTTTATTTAATTGGTCTCTAATAATAAACCAAGGTCCTAATTTATTTTAAAGAATAGTTTCAATTGTATTGAACGAGAGTATTATAACTTTGGGCTCCAAATGAGCCCAATACAGAAGAGAAAACAAAGTGGCGACTCTGAAGTAATTAAAATAAATCCCATCTCGATTGTCCTTTAATTGGAAAAACTCTTTGCCTCCTCGCGGGTGCGTAAAAAAGAGGTGTGACAATACAAACTAAGGGATAAGGCATAAATTATTTCAATTATCCGGAAACACTAGTGAGTAAGTTGCCAAAACAGTGAACTAATTTAATTAAATCCAAATGAACTGATTAGACTACCTAATAACAAGTAAATTAACTAATTATTCTATAATCTTGTTTTTAATAAAAGAGAAATAACCAAATGGTGCTTAATAACTGTTTTTGATCCAATACACTAATGGACTATATAATGAGAATTGAAATCCAATACACAGTGATGCTAAATGAAAGTCTAAGTTCCTGAAGTAAAACTTAACAAATTGCAACTTAATTCTTTCACATGACTTGTAGTATTTCAATCACAGGTAATACTACACCGATTTCTAGCTTCAAACCAACTCTTTACCTTTTTTTCTTTCAATTTTAAAATAACACTGCCTTTGTTTCAATTTCAATAAAAAAAAACTGGCTAACATCAATTACAAACAGAAATGGCAACAGTCCATAGTTCAGCAGTTTGTTTATACAAATATAATGCAATTATAGATGGATAATATATACAAAACAGAATGAATTTTAGCATAAACTTCAGATCTTCATACATTTCCAAACTTGAACTTATCAACTACAATTTCTAGAATTTCAGAGATGTGTACCTGAAATGGTAATGGGAGGAGAAAATCAGCAACAGTAGACAAGAGCAAACAACAGCAAGCAACAGCAACAATGAAACAATTTGCATCCACCAACACAACGACTTGATCTTCAGGAAGGATTTACTAAAACCTCAGGACCAAACAGAAAACAGAATTTGACCCAACAGTGATACCCAACAGCTTCTAAAAAAAAACACTCCAGTAAACTCAACAGACCAGGATTCACTTAAAACACCGAGTTTGACTTGAAAACAAACAACTCATATAGGATCACTATTGGAATTCTTAATCACTTACTGTAACAATATTAGTTGAACTAACTGACTGCTTAAAACTCCTCAATGCTCTCAAGAATTTCAGTCTTTCTAAAACTAATCTTAAAAAATCCTCTCTTATCAGTGTATGTCTATCTCCCTTTTATAGCCTTTTTGAATCTTAAATTATTCCAAATTCTTAACCTTTCCCAGCATGTCTGCTCCCCCATGTGCACCCCTTAAAACCCTTCTCTGTTTATGATCTTCCCTTTCCAACTCTTAGGAGCATGGTTATTAATCATGAAACCCATCTCCTGAAGACCACTACTGTCCCCTTTTTTTTATTAAACAAATGGGTATGGGGCAGCCTGAATATTGAATTCAGGCGTGCTTTGACAATCACATGGCTACAAACTTTTAAGATCAGCAATTAAGGGATGCCAAACATGATAAATGGATTCATGAGATTTAAACTGAAACGGGTTATTTGATTACCACCTATAATCACAATGCTAAACGTTGAAACAGCTATATCCAACTTATCCCTAATTAGCATTACACACAATTCAGAAATTGTTGAATCTATCCGACAGTGGCTCGGATGAGCTTAGGCGATATGGATGAGATTTTTCTCGTATTGTTTGTTGATCCTACGACGATACTCGTTTAAACAACTATGACCTATACAATCGATAACGACTAATCGATATGCAAACTACATCCTACGGGCAGGCTCAACAGGGCAACAACCTAATCAATCAATGTTAATATTGTCCGGTACAACAAAAGCTACGAATTTAAACGACGACATTCAAATCGCATATAATTAACAAAATAACAGAAAATTTGACCAAATAAAGGTCGGATGAAGAAGAAGAAAGAAAAGTTAAAATTAAACACAAAATTAAACACACGAATGACTAATCCAACATAATGAACAACATCAAAAATACAGTAAGAGAAAAAATGGGATACCTCAAGAAGAGAAATCAAAAATCGGACAGACTCGGCTTCAAAGGCTTCGAGTTTGCACCCTTTTGAAGTAAACGGACTTTAATTGAAGTGTTTTTCAAACGAAAAACACTCCAATTAAAGTCTATTGCCTTCAAATACCATTGACTCGACGGAATCCATAGTTGTTTGGGTTCTAGGGTTCTTGAGGGTCTATATTGGGGCTTTATTGGTTCCGGTCAGATTCGAGCCGGACCAGTCTTGGTGGGGTCTTGGGGGAGGTCCGGGGAGGCTGTGGTGCAAGTTTGGGCTTGGTTGGAGTGGGTTCGTGTTTTGCTCGAATCTTCAAATGAAGATTCGAGATGAGGGGGCATGATTCGAAACTAGTGGTTGCCGGATTCGTGTTGAGGAGGGTGAGGAGATCAATTGGTGTTAAAATGGGAGTGATTGGGTACCGGCCGCCGACGGAGGCGATTTCCGGACGGAGGCGATTTCCGGCCGGCGGTCGAAGGCGGAGAAGGGCGGCGGTGAATCGTCTCGGAAGATTTAGAGACGAGGGGTCTGGGCTTATGGTGAAATGGATCGGGTGAATAAGGTTTGGGGGTGTTTGGTGTAATTAAAATGGGTGTTTAATCCCAGCCGTTGGATCATGAGAATCCAACGGTTCAAAATAGAAAGATGGTGGGGCGGTTCGGGCGATGGGGGCGGGGCTGGACCGGGTAGGGACGATTTGGGGTATTTTTGTTTGGGCCTTGTTGTGTTGAAATTGGATTTGACCCAATCTAATTTCCCTATCTCTTCATTTCCTACAACTAGACTCTATATTGTATTATATATATATATATATATATATATATATATATATAATCGGATTAACTCGTAACACAACTAATTTTTACTAACAATTAACATACATAAGTAAATACCAAATCACACAATTTAAATGACACAAGGCAATAAATACGTATTTTTGGAATTTTCTTTTCTTTAAAAATTAAACACGGTTTAGTTAATTCCTAAACGCACAATTGAACTCTGAAATGCGCGCGCGACATATATTTTTGTTTTTTTTTTTAATTTTAAACAAATAAACACGCACAGATAGATAAAAAATAACACAAAATCTACAAAAATCACACACAACACAAAACTATTTTATTTTGAATTTTTGGGCGTAATTCTCGTGCAGGGCAAAAATCACGTGCTCACAAACCCAATCGTTCTTCCACGTTTTTGTTTCACATGTGATAAAAATGATAAGATTTTAGCAAACATAGAAAAAAAGTAAATATCGCAATCACTTATTTTAGGGAGGTTAACATTTTCCATTTAATTTGCTTATGTTTAGGGAGTAGTAAATTTTATCCCTCTTTTTACTACACATAAGGAGAGGATTATTTGTTGTATGTATTAAAGAATATAATTATTTAGCTGCCATACTAAGTAAAAAATTATTGATGCTAGGTTTTTGAAAATATTTCTTAAAGATTGCCTATTTATGTTTTTACCTCATAAAAAAAAGTTGCCGTTGGCCCTTAATTTCAGCCGTTGGGAAGTTTAAAAAATAGTCATTTGGCTCCTAAACTTTATTTTAACCCCAAACTTTTTATAATTATATTTTTTCCCTATTACTCAACTATAAATACCCCTTATTCTTTCATTTTACTCACAAATTCATCAATCTCTCTAATTTTCTTCTATAATTGCTTACTTTATTATTGTAATTTCGTGAAAATTGTGAAGTTGGTGAACTGAAGTATTCAAGTCTTCAATGATATTCAATTTTCAAGAAGTTGTTCGTCAATTTGGTAAACTCGTTCCAACTCTTAAGTTTTAATAATATAGTTTTGTTTGTTTTAGTTTGTATAATTATAATCAATATGACCTTTTCTTTGAAAACAAATATTTGGTGGTAAGGGAAAATCTATAATTGGTGAATCTAGTTGCCAAGATACTACCCCTCCCCCGGCTTCCCGACTCAAACCTGTTACCCGTCCTCCTGCACCTATTATTCTTGATAGTGATAATCCTTGTTTTCAATTTAGCGATGGTTAATTTTGCCATGATGTTGCACCATGTGAACAATTAAATGTTGAATATATGAATGTTCTTCAGTGCCCAGATTTTCTGTCTCTACCAGCTCGTAACCTCGCTCCTGACTAAGTGAAAGCCAAATAATGATTATGATGAATTAGCAAAAATGGTTACTGTTATGTGCTTATCCGATAGTTTTCCTTCTAACCCTCACTTTGTGCATTATATTAGAAAAGTTTTTAATCCTACTTATAAAGGATGGCCTCGCGCAACCGTAAAGAGCGATATTTATAAATATAAACATGAATATGAACAATATTTGCGGTATTTATTTACTCATATAGATTGTCGGATTGCTATTACCACGGATATTGGTAGAAATGGTAATGAATGTGATTATCGTACTGTAACTACTCATTGGATTGATGAAGAATAGAAAATGCAAAAACGCATTATTGCTTATGGAATAATTAATTCACGTCACACAGGTAAGTTAATTGCTAACACAGTTGTAGATATTTGTAGATATTTTTGCATTAGAGATAAAATAATATCAATTTCTATGGATAATGCTTCTAGTAACACTTTTGTTATAGGCTTACTTACAACTACACTAAATCCTGCATATAATAATTATTTCCATGTTAGATGTATTTGTTATATTTACCATTTAATCGTCGGTGATGGTATGAGAATTTTAAATTTAGAAATTGAAAAGGTTAAAATGGCTCTTAATTGGTTTTTTTATTCAAATTGTAGAAGTAGAATTAGAGAGTATTTTAAAAAATATGATGAATTTAGCCTTAGAGAAAGAAAGGTTCCTAAAGCTTGTCCGACTAGATGGAATTATATGTATGAAATTCATTATGATGAACTGTAACGACCCGGCCGGTCGTTTTTGAGATTTATGCCCCGATCCCTAATTTAACTGTTTTCCTGAGTCCATTCGCTATTGTGGTTTGCGGGAGAGTCAGTTCTGGAATTTGGAGTGTTTTGGGACACTTAGTCCCTAAATGAGAGCTTTATAGTTCGAAAATGACCCGTATTCGAAACAGTGTTAAGACGATCTCGGAACGGAAATCCGATGGTTCCATTAGCTCTGTTGGGTGATTTCGGGGTTGGGAGCGCGTTCGGAATGTATTTTGGAGGTCCGTAGCTCAATTAGGCTTGAAATGCCGAAGGTTGAAATTTTGGCGAATCCGAACGATAGGTGAGATTTTGATCCGGGAGTCGGAATGGAATTCCGACAATTTCTGTAGCTTCGTTATGTGAATTTGGATATGTCCGCAAAGTTTCGGGTCATTCGGACGTCGTTTGGTCGGGTTTTAGATCGAATGTGCAATTCGGAAAGTTTTAAGAAATTTAGGCTTGAATTCGATGTGAATTATGGGTTTTGATGTTGTTAGACGTGTTTTTATGATTGGAATAAGTTCGTATCATGTTTTGGAGTATGTTGGTGGTTTTCGTTGGGGACCCGGGGGCCTCGGAGTGTTTTCGGATGGGTAAATGGAAGGAAAACATGGAAAATTGCAGGTTGGGCCTTCTGTTCTGTCGTTTTCGCCCCTGCGGAAATGGGACCGCAGAGGCGAGTCCGCAGGAGCGGAACTTGGGGCGCGGGAGCGCCTGGGTTCGCAGAGGCAGATCCTCTTCCGCTGAGGCGGAGTCGCGGGTGCGGAAGACTCGTCGCAGAAGCGACCTTGGGTCGAGGAGTGAGAATCCGCAGGAGCGGAGGGGAATTCGCTTAAGCGAGTCCGCAGAAGCGGACTATTTCTCGCGGAAGCGGAAATTCTCGCAGGAGCGGTTGTCCAATCGCGGAAGCGGACTCGCGGAAGCGGTCCTTTTTCTCGCAGAAGCGGGATTGGCCAGTTAGGCCTGGGATCGCAGAAGCGACCAGTTGGTCGCGGATACGGGCTCGCAGGAGCGGAATTTTGTCCGCAGAAGCGGAAATCGCAGAGAGTTAATTATATCAGAAGTTAGAAATTTCAGAAACATTTCCAAACATTGAGGGCTCGTCTTAAGGGGCGATTTGGGCGATTTTGAAGGGAGATTCAAGGGGTTTCTTCAGGTAATCAATTATGGACTCAAATTATGATTATTGTTGACAATATTATGCAATTATCTCATGAAAATGGAGGAATTTGGGGTGTTTTATGGGGGTTTTCACCCTAGGCTTGAACTTTAGAAGATCAAGGTTTTGAGTGGGCAAATGGAGTCCGAATTTGATAAACTTTATATGCTTAGACTCGTATTGAGACAATGGTTCCGAAAATATAACTTTCGTAATTTTTCGAGAGGCGTACCGAAAGTCGGGTTTTGGCAACTTGTGGGTTTTGGTGTATTTTGAGTTATTTTGATTGGGTAATGCCCAATTGACCTATTTTGATGTGATTCTATTGATTTTTATCAGATACTACACTTGTGGAGGCCGACATTCGCGGCAAGAGGGTTATTTCTTAGCGGTTTTGTACCGGAATTGAGGTAAGTGGCTTGTCTAACTTCGTGTGGGGGACTTTCACCCCTAGGATATTATGTGATATTTTAAATGCCTTGTACGCGAGGTGACGGGCGTGTACATGCGCTGGTTGTTGAACACATACTTTACTTAAAATGTTCGATGAGTGATATTCCTGTTTTTAGCTGTTAAATTCGATATTCCTACCCGGTAGCAGTTAGAAAAGCATGATTAGGTAGTATTTAACTGTCTAGTTTCCTAATTGTCTTACTTGAGTTTTCTTGGTAATCGCTGGCGCTGTTTATCGGCGAAGTTATAGTTAAGCATATTATACTTCTCTTTGTGTATTCCTTTACTTGCTGTGTCTGTGGACTGCGGGTTCGATTCCCGAAGATCCTGAAATGTGGACTACGGGTTCGATTCCCGAGATCCTAAGTTATTGGTAGGGACTACGGGTTCGATTCCCGAGATCCTGAGTTATTGGTAGGGACTACGTGTTCAATTCCCGAGATCCTGAGTTATTGGTAGGGACTACGGGTTCGATTCCCGAGATCCTGAGTTATTGGTAGGGACTGCGGGTTCGATTCCCGAGATCCTGAGTTATTGGTAGGGACTACGGGTTCGATTCCCGGAGATCCTGAGTTATTGAGATATTATTGAGACATGGGCTGCGGGTTCGATTCCGGAAGACCAGAGGTACTGAAAATGGGACTGTGGGTTCAATTCCCACAGGTCCTGGACTTGTTTTATTGAGTTGGTGATTTGTTGTTAGCTAAATTGTAGACGGTTGCAGTAATCATTTTATTGTTGTTATTGCGGAAATTATTATCATTTAAACTGTTTATTATTGTTATTATCACTATATTATTGCTTCTCAGTAGGGCCCTGACCTTCCTCGTCACTACTCCATCGAGGTTAGGCTTGGCACTTACTGAGTACCGCCGTGGTGTACTCATGCTACTCTTGTGCACACTTTTGTTGTGCAGATCCAGGTACATCGGGACAGGCTCATATTAGGTGATTCAGCAGCATATTGGAAGACCTCGACGTATGATCTGCTACGTCCGCGGATCTGGAGGCTTCCCTTCTATTCTAGTAGTACTAGTTGACATTTTGCTTCATTTCGTTGTTAGATACTCTTTACACGTAGAGCCACAGTTGTATTTCTCTTTTAGTCTGTGTTACCGTGGGGTTCCGGATCTTGGTAATGTTTTATTCAGTGTGTTGACGGATGTATGTGCCAAGCGGCACGGATTACATACCTTTTTATGCTATTTTTCCGCTGTTTCTTATTTAAGTGTTCATAGCTTGTGTATTCCGCAACGTGTTAGGCTTACCTAGTCGTGGGGACTGGGTGCCGTCATGACATGTTCACGATTGGTGAACTAGGGTCGTGGCAAGTTGGTATCGGAGCTCTAGGTTCATAGGAGTCACGGGACACAACACGGTTATTTAGAACCTCGCTGATCGATACGGAGACGTCCGCATTTATCTATACGGGGCTATGTAACTGTTTAGGAAACTCTTCATTTCTTTTGAATTCCTTATCATGCAATATTTTGACACCAAATCTAAATTTATGTATTCTATTCTCTCACAGATGATGAGGACACGTGCCACACGTGAGGATCAGGCACACGCGTCCCTTGCTGTCGCCACCAGAGGCCAGGGCCAAGGTAGAGGTCGAGGACGCGCCCGATGTGCAGCCACAGCACCCGCGCGCAGTGCCGCTGAGGCATCGCCGGTGGATCCGGTTGGAGCACAGACACCTGGTACACCTACTACAGCTTCTATGACTCCAGCACTCTAGGAGACCCTAGCCCAGTTTATGAGCATGTGCACTACTCTAGCTCATGTGGGGTTGTTTCCTCTCACTACAGCTACATCTCAGACTGGGGGAGGGGCCTAGACTCCCGTAGCCGGCACACCTGAGCAGCAAGTGCCCGTGGGACAGGTTCCAGAGGTTTTGGTTATGCCTCCTACCGCCCCAGCACAGCCCGGAGGTGGACCAGCTGCCTCTGAGGACGAGCAGCGTAGATTGGAGAGGTTCAAGAAATATGACCCTCCAGTGTTCAGTGGTTTGGCTTCAGATGATGCATTGGGTTTTCTGGAGGAGTGTCATCGTATTCTTCATACTATGGGGATTGTGGAGACCGGCGGGGTTTCCTTCACTGCTTTTCAGTTTCGTGGGGCCGCTTATGATTGGTGGCGCACGTATGAGTTGGATAGTCCAGAGGAGTCTGCTTCATTGACTTGGACGCAGTTTTCGGATCTGTTTTTGAGGGAGTTTGTTCCACAGAGCCTTAGGGATTCTTGGCGCTTGGAGTTTGAGCGGTTGCGACAGGGCTCCATGTCAGTATCGGAGTATGCTATCAGTTTCACCCGTCTAGCCAGGCATGCGCCGGCTTTGGTAGCCACGGTTCGGGAGAGAGTGCGGAGATTTATTGAGGGCCTTGTTCCGCCTATCCGATCCGGCATGGCCAGAGAGGAGCTTGAGACAGATATATCTTATCAGCAAGCGGTTAGCATTGCCAAGAGGATCGAGAGTATGCTCCCAGAGAGCGGAGAGAGAGAAAGGCCAAGAGGTCTCGTGAGTCGGGCCATTTCTGTGGTGCCCGCACTTCGTCGGCCGGTCGTTTTGGCGGGGGTTATTCCGGCCGACCGGTTCACTCAACATTACCCGCAGCCGGTAGTACTCCGGGTCTTCCGGCACCTCGGGAGCCTTATTATGCTCCCCAGGTTCCGAGCGCGCCTCCTGCGCGGGGTCCTTCCGGGGGTCGGACTAGTGGGGGTGAGGCCGGTCGATCACGGCCACCGCGTCCTCCCGAGAGCTTGTTTTGAGTGCGGGGATACTCGCCATACTGGTTAGGGAGTGCCCCGAGCGCGGGAGAGGAGCCCCTCGTCGGTCATCACGACATCCGCGTGGTTCTCGGGGCCGGCCAGGCTATCATTCCGGCCCCGGCTGCCACTCCACTGGCCGCGGCCGGGGCGGGGGTCGGGGCTTCGAGAGGCCGCCCTCGAGAGGGGGGACGAGCCGGATTCTATGCTATTCCCGATCGCGATGTCGCTGTTGCATCTGACTCCGTTATCACGGGTATTATTATCTGGTTAGTCACGGGGAGGCATCGGTTCTATTCGACCCTGGTTCCACTTTTTCATATGTGTCTTCTTACTTTGCTTCTCATGTGGGTGTGCCTCGGGATTCTTTGAGTGCCCCTATTTATGTTTCCACTCCGGTGGGTGATTCTTTGGTCGTGGACCGCGTATATCGGTCGTGTTTGGTTACCATTTGTGATTTTGAGACCAGAAGCGGATCTATTGTTGCTCGGGATGGTCGATTTTGATATTATTCCGGGCATGGGCTGGTTGTCGCCCCATTATGCTATTCTTGATTGTCACGCCAAGACTGTGACGCTGGCTATGCCAGGCATTCCACATATTGAGTGGAGTGGTACTCTATATCACACCCCTAGCCGTGTTATTTCTTTTCTCAGAGCTCAGCGTATGGTTGAGAAAGAGTGTGCTGCTTATCTAGCCTATGTGCGGGACGTCAGTATTGACACTTCCTCTATTGATTCTGTTCTTATGGTACATGACTTTGCTAATGTATTTCCAGCTGATCTCCGGGCATGCCGCCCGACAGAGATATTGACTTTGCTATTGACTTGTTGCCGGGCACTCGGCCCATTTCTATTCCACCGTACCGTATGGCTCCTCCTGAGTTGAAGGAGTTGAAGGATCAGTTACAGGAGTTATTGGGCAAGGGTTTTATTCGACCCAGGTGTTTCGCCTTGGGGTGCTCCTGTATTGTTTGTGAAGAAAAAGGACGGTTCTATGCGTATGTGTATTGACTATCGTCGGCTGAACAAGGTTACAGTGAAGAACCGGTATCCTTTGCCCCGTATTGATGATTTATTTGACCAGCTACAGGGCGCACAGGTGTTTTCTAAGATTGATTTGCGCTCTGGGTATCACCAGCTGAAGATTCGGGAGCCAGATATCCCGAAGACTGCCTTCGGGACCCGGTATGGTCACTATGAGTTCCTCGTGATGTCTTTTGGGCTGACTAATGCCCCAGCAGCCTTTATGCATTTGATGCACAGTGTGTTCAGGCCTTATCTGGACTCGTTCGTGATTGTCTTCATTGATGATATTCTAGTATATTCTCGGAGCGGGAAGAGCACGAGCAGCATTTGAGGATAGTGCTTCAGATCCTGAGGGAGAAGCAGCTTTATGCCAAGTTCTCTAAATGTTAATTCTGGTTGAGTTCAGTGGCATTTTTGGGCCACGTGGTGTCGAGTGATGGTATTCGAGTAGATCCGAGGAAGGTGGAGGCCGTGCGGAGTTGGCCCAGACCCTCCTCCGCTACTGAGATTCGCAGTTTCCTTGGTTTGGCGGGCTATTACCGTCGTTTCGTAGAGGGGTTCTCTTCGATTTCAGCACCTATGACTAGATTGACCCAAAAGGGTGCCCCTTTTCAGTGGACAGACGAGTGTGAGGCGAGCTTTCAGAAGCTCAAGACAGCTTTGACTTCGGCCCCTATATTGATGTTGCCTACGGGTTCGGGGTCCTATACTGTATATTGTGATGCCTCACGAGTTGGACTCGGTGCGGTATTGATGCAGGACGGTAGGGTGATTGCCTACGCGTCGAGACAGCTGAAGGTGCATGAGAAGAATTACCCTGTTCATGATTTGGAGCTAGCTGCCATTGTTCACGCCTTGAAAATTTGGCGTCATTATTTATATGGGGTTCCTTGTGAGATCTACACCGATCACCGGAGCTTGCAGCACTTGCTTAAGCAGAAGGACCTGAATATGCGTTAGAGGAGATGGTTGGAGCTACTGAAGGAATATGATATTACTATTCTCTATCATCCGGGCAAGGCTAATGTGGTTGCCGATGCCTTGAGTCGTCGGGCAGAGAGTTTGGGGAGTTTGGCGTATCTACCAGCTTCGGAGAGGCTTATGGCGATGGATGTTCAGGCTCTAGCCAGGCAGTTTGTTAGATTGGATCTTTCGGAGCCCAGCCGGATTCTGGCATGTGTGGTTTCTTGGTCTTCTCTATTTGACCGCATCAAGGAGCGTCAGTTCGACGACCCTCATTTGCTTGTCCTTCAGGATAGAGTTCGGCGTGGTGATGCCCGAGATGTTACCATCGGGGATGATGGAGTTATGAGGATGCGAGGGCGCATCTGTGTGCCCAATGTAGATGATCTTCGAGAGCTGATTCTAGCAGAGGCCCATAGCTCGCGGTATTCCATCCATCCGGGAGCCGCGAAGATGTATCAGGACTTGAAACAGCATTACCGGTGGAGGCGGATGAAGAGGGATATAGTTGATTATGTTTCTAGATGCCTCAACTGCCAGCAGGTGAAGTATGAGCATCAGCGTCCGGGTGGATTGATGCAACGGATCGAGATTCCCGAGTGGAAATGGGAGCGCATTACCATGGACTTTGTATCTGGACTTCCACGGACGGTTAGGAAGTTTGATTCCATTTGGGTCATTGTGGATCGGCTGACCAAGTCCGCCCATTTTATACCGGTGAGCACTACATATTCATCGGAACGACTGGCGGAGATCTATATCAGGGAGGTAGTTCGGCTGCATGGTATTCCAGTTTCCATCATTTCAGATAGAGGCACTCAGTTCACTTCACGGTTCTGGAGAGCCGTACAGCAGGACTTAGGCACTCGGTTGGAGCTGAGCACAGCGTTATACCCCGAGATGGATGGCCAGGCTGAGCGTACTATTCGGATTTTGGAGGATATGCTCCGTGCGTGCGTGATTGAGTTTGGAGGTTCATGGGATCACTTCTTGCCGCTGGCGGAGTTTGCTTATAACAACGGCTACCAGTCCAGTATTCAGATGGCACCGTATGAGGCCCTATATGGTAGGAGGTGCAGGTCTCCCGTGGGTTGGTTTGAGCCGGGCGAGGCCAGGTTGCTAGGTACTGATATGGTTGAGGATGCTATGGACAAGGTCAAGGTAATTCAGGACAGACTTCGTGCGGCCCAGTCTAGACAGAAGAGTTATGCGGACAAGAAGGTTTGCGATGTGGCTTTTATGGTTGGTGAGCGGGTTCTGCTTCGAGTCTCGCCCATGAAGGGCGTTATGAGGTTTGGGAAGAAAGGGAAGCTGAGTCCTAGATTTATTGGCCCTTTTGAGATTTTGAGGCGTGTTGGGGAGGTTGCTTATGAGTTGGCCTTACCTCCCAGCCTAGCCGGAGTTCACCCCGTATTTCATGTCTCTATGCTCCGGAGATACCATGGTGACCCGTCGCATGTGTTGGATTTCACTTCTGTTCAGCTAGACAAGGATATGTCTTATGTTGAGGAGCCAGTAGCCATTCTAGACAGGCAGGTCAGAAAGCTAAGGTCAAAGAACATCGCTTCGTTAAAGGTTCAGTGGCGGGGCCAGCCGGTCGAGGAGGCGACTTGGGAGACCGAGCAGGATATGCGCAGCCGGTACCCTCATCTTTTCACTACTCCAGGTATGTTTTCTATGCTCGTTCGAGGACGAACGACTCTTTTAAGTGTGGGAAGATGTAACGACCCGACCGGTCATTTTAGAAAATTACGCCCCAATCCCTAATTTAACTGTTTCCCTAAGTACTTTTCTGCTATTGTGGTTTGCCGGGAGAGTCGGCCCTGAAATTTGAAGTATTTTGGGACACTTAGTCCCTAAATGAGAACTTTAAAGATAGAAAATGGTCCGTAACCGGAACAGTGTTAAGACGATCTCGGAACGGAAATCCGATGGTTCCGTTAGCTCCGTTGGGTGATTTCGGGGTTGGGAGCGCGTTCGGAATGTATTTTGGAGGTCCGTAGCTCAATTAGGCTTGAAATGCCGAAGGTTGAAATTTTGGCGAATCCGAACGATAGGTGAGATTTTGATCCGGGGGTCGGAATGGAATTCCGACAATTTATGTAGCTTCGTTATGTGAATTTGGATATGTCCGCAAAGTTTCAAGTCATTCGGACGTCGTTTGGTCGGGTTTTAGATCGAATGTGCAATTCGGAAAGTTTTAAGAAATTTAGGCTTGAATTCGATGTGAATTATGGGTTTTGATGTTGTTAGACGTGTTTTTATGATTGGAATAAGTTCGTATCATGTTTTGGAGTATGTTGGTGGTTTTCGTTGGGGTCCGGGGAGCCTCGGGATGAATTCGGGGGTCCAAACGGACCAATTGGTGCCAAAAGGCACTGCTGTTTCTGCTGCAATAAATGCAGAGGCGAGTTCGCAGGAGCGGAACTTGGGGCGCAGGAGCGCCTGGGTTCGCATAGGCGGATCCTCTTCCGTTGAGGCGGAGTCGCGGGTGCGGAAGCCTCGTCGCAGAAGCGACCTTGGGTCGAGGAGTGAAAATCCGCAGGAGCGGAGGGGCTTTCGCTTAAGCGAGTCCGCAGAAGCGGACTATCTCTCGCAGAAGCTGGAAGTCCCGCATGAGCGGAGTATATTCCGCAGGAGCGGACGAGCGGAAGCGTCCCTGGGCTTGCAGAAGCGGAATGGGCCAGCCAGGCCTGGGGTTTCGTAGAAGCGACCGAATGGTCGTGGAAGCGGTCTCGCGGAGGCGGAAAAAGTCCGTAGAAGCGAAAATCGCAGAGAGTTTAATTATATCAGAAGTTAGAAATTTCAGAAACATTTCCAAACATTGAGGGCTCGGCTTAAGGGGCGATTTGGGCGATTTTGAAGGGAGATTCAAGGGGTTTCTTCAGGTAATCAACTATGGACTCAAATTATGATTATTGTTGACAATATTATGCAATTATCTCATGAAAATGGAGGAATTTGGGGTGTTTTATGGGGGTTTTCACCCTAGGCTTGAACTTTAGAAAATCAAGGGTTTGAATGGGCAAATGGAGTCCGAATTTGATAAACTTTATATGCTTAGACTCGTATTGAGACAAGGGTTCCGAAAATATAACTTTCGTAATTTTTCGAGAGGCGTACCGAAAGTCGGGTTTTGGCAACTTGTGGGTTTTGGTGTATTTTGAGTTATTTTGATTGGGTAATGCCCAATTGACCTATTTTGATGTGATTCTATTGATTTTTATCAGATACTACACTTGTGGAGGCCGACATTTCGCGGCAAGAGGGTTATTTCTTAGCGGTTTTGTACCGGAATTGAGGTAAGTGGCTTGTCTAACTTCGTGTGGGGGACTTTCACCCCTAGGATATTATGTGATATTTTAAATGCCTTGTACGCGAGGTGACGGGCGTGTACATGCGCTGGTTTTTGAACACATACTTTACTTAAAATGTTCATGAGTGATATTCCTGTTTTTAGCTGTTAAATTTGATATTCCTACCCGGTAGTAGTTAGAAAAGCATGATTAGGTAGTATTTAACTGTCTAGTTGCCTAATTGTCTTACTTGAGTTTTCTTGGTAATCGCTGGCGTTGTTTATCGGCGAAGTTATAGTTAAGCATATTATACTTCTCTCTGTGTATTCCTTTACTTGCTGTGTCTGTGGACTGCGGGTTCGATTCTCGGAGATCCTGAGATTTATTGAAATGTGGATTGCGGGTTCGATTCCGGGAGATCCTGAGATTTATTAAGATGTGGACTGCGGGTTCGATTCCCGGAGACCTAGGGTTGTGGGTTCGATTCCCAGAGACCCGGCGTGATATTGGTAGGGACTACGGGTTCGATTCCCGAGATCCTGAGTTATTGGTAGGGACTACGGGTTCGATTCCCGAGATCCTGAGTTATTGGTAGGGACTACGGGTTCGATTCCCGGAGATCTCGAGTTATTGAGATATTATTGAGACATGGGCTGCGGGTTCGATTCCCGGAGACCCAGAGGTACTGAGAATGACTGTGGGTTCAATTCCCACAGGTCCTGGACTTGTTTTATTGAGTTGGTGATTTGTTGTTAGCTAAATTGTAGACGGTTGCAGTAATCATTTTATTGTTGTTATTGCGGAAATTATTATCATTTAAACTGTTTATTATTGTTATTATCACTATATTATTGCTTCTCGGTAGGGCCCTGACCTTCCTCGTCACTACTCCATCGAGGTTAGGCTTGGCACTTACTGAGTACTGCCGTGGTGTACTCATACTACTCTTATGCACACTTTTGTTTTGCAGATCCAGGTACATCAGAGCAGGCTCGTGCTAGGTGATTTCCGCAGCTTTCTGGAGACCTCGAGGTATGATCTGCTACGTCCGCAGATCCGGAGGCTTTCCTTCTATTCTAATAGTACTAGTTGACATTTTTCTTCATTTCGTTGTTAGATACTCTTTACACATAGAGCCACGGTTGTATTTCTCTTTTAGTCTGTGTTACCGTGGGGTTCCGGATCTTGGTAATGTTTTATTCGGTGTGTTGACGGATGTATGTGCCAAGCGGCACGGATTACATATCTTTTATGCTATTTTTCCGCTGTTTCTTATTTAAGTATTTATAACTTGTATATTAGAAAGAAAGGTTCCTAAAGCTTGTCCGACTAGATGGAATTATATGTATGAAAGTTTAGTTGTTGCATATGAATATAGAAACTCAATTAATGCAACGTTTAATGTTCGTATTGGTGGCGAGGATGATGATAAAATCCTTATAAATCAATATTGGAATAATGTAAAATTCTTATAGATTTTGTTGAAAAAATTCATCAAGCTACAAATGAATTGTCTTGGCAATATTATCCTACTATTTCAAACTGTTTAGTTTATATTGCAGCACTATGTGATTTATTCGTTGAATTTTCAGACGGTGGGAAAATTTATCAACTTGATATAAATGTAATGAAAGAAAGTTTAAAAAAAAATTCCTATCCTAAAAAAAAATCCCTATCCCCCCTATTTATGGTGTTGCTGCCACGTTAAATCCTACCATGAAATTAGGAGGTCCTCACTTTTGGTATTCAAATAATTATTAGGCTTTAGATCTTTCAGATGAGGAATTTGCTACACTTACTGATGCAAAAGCCTCAACTAAAATAAATGCTCAAACAATTTATAATGCTTATCAACTTGCCTTAGATCATGCTAGACCAAATATTGCAACTTCTACTTCGTCTAGTTCACAATCATCTAAAAGAACTACGGGCCTAAAAGCACTTAGTTCTTGGACGGAGTTCAGGGGTTCTCAGGGTGCTAATATTGATGATACTTCACATCTAAATGAGCTTCTTATTTGTCGCAGGGCCTTGAAAAGGAGAATCTAGACGGCACATTTGATCTTTTGGAATGGTGGAAGGCCAGAGAAAAATATTTTCCGGTTCTTGCAAGGATGGCTCAGGATATTTTATGTATTCAAGCTTCAACAGTGGCATCAAAGAGCACTTTCAGTTTTAGAAATTCATATATATATACGTGTTCCAAACCTGTAAAAGCATCATCTCACATACATATTGTATCAAAGCTCAATAATATTTTTGGTTGACTTTGCTTTAGTGAAATCATGTGGTCGTTGTGAGCACATGATTTTTGCAACAGGCAAACAATTCCAAAATTAAAATAAATATATTTTTGAGTGAAATTGCATACCTTGTTTGAAATTAGCTACATTTTGTATGTTTGAATAATTGAAAATTAGAAAAATAAAAAAAAAATAGGTTAAGTACTTACTTTGTTTGAATTAATTAGTTTTAAGAAGAAAATTATCAAAAATAGTTCTTAGTAGCGGAAATCAAGCAAAAAATAGTAGAAAATTGCCAAAAATACTAGATAATTAGAATAAGTAGGAGATTAAGTTTTTATAATATTTCATAAAAGAAAAAAATGGTGTCTTAATAATTAAAAAATCAGAAAATCCAAAAAATAGGTGGTATAATAAGACCGGGCCAAATTTGATTCAAATGGCCGGCCCAGTCCCTTAGCCCAAAGGTCAGGCCTGATCCATGAAGGAGATTCAATCTCCACCATTCAACCAAGTTGAATCCGACGGTTGGAGTAATTGGCAGAATTATTAGTTAATTATAATAAAAGGGATTGATCTCAGCCGTCCATTTGAATTGATCTAAGGGCCGATGACTTTGGTCTCTCAGACAACTAAACGACGCCGTTTATGTAATGCGTTTGGTGACCGTTGATCTTCATCAGATCAACGGTCTGGATTACCTAAGACGCCCGGCCTATAAAAGGCTTTGGTCTGAACTGATCCGCCATTTTTTAATTTCCTCTAACCCTAGCCGCCCCCAAACCCTCCTCTCTTCTCTCCCTTTCTTCTTCTTCAACCTCAGCAAAACCCTAGCCGGCCAATGGCGGCCACCACTCTCCACGGTGGTCGCCGGCCACTCTTTAACCACCAAACAACGAGAATCCATCCCAAACCAACGCCAATCGGACCGTCTCAGTCCGATCTACCCAACCATACCACTCACATCCCTCGAATCTTCCCCGAGCTTCTCGAATATCCAAAAAGAAGTCGCCGGAACCCTAACTCCGGCGACTCGGAACTTCAAGCCCAATCAAGATCTAGCCTTTTACCTTTCCCAAACACCCCTCTGTAAACCAAAAAGCCTAAAGCCCCTGTCTTGACGGCTAAAGCAGAAAACAGAAAGAAAAAAATGAGAAAAAGGAAAAAACGAAAAAAAGAGAATAAGGAAAGAGTCTGGAAGACTGGAAAAGAAAAGAGAAAGAAATAGGAAAGCTTGGGGGACAGACCCCGCAAAGCTAAGTACCCCATCCCTTCTCTGCTTCTTTGCTTTCTTTATTTTTTGTTTTTCTTGTCTTGCATGTTTTGTTTATCTCTGTTATTCTTATTTTGTGCTTCACATGTTAGTTTCTAAGGTTTAATCTGCTCATCTTTCGTATCTCACATCTTATTCTTGTCTGTTTCTTTGATTACATCTGTTTAGTAATAAGGTTTCTTAGCATGTTCATCTTATATATCTATCTCTGTGATTACTTGTTTCTTTGATTCGAAAGACCTGTTTAGTATTAGGGTTCATCTTGTTCGTCTTCTTCATACTATTTTCTTGTTTTGACTGTTCTTTTTCTTTTCGTCTTGTTGTTATTCTGTTCTGTCTGCTGCAAACCATGTTCCTTTTCTTCTAAGTCAAAAGATCTATCTTTTATCTTGTGTTGTTTCATCTTTATTGTGATTTCTGATCTATTAGTCTTCAAGAGCATGACTTTTCCTCTCTTCATGATTTTTCAGATTGATATCTTTCTTCTTCTTTGACCTCTGTTAGTATTAGGCCTCTTCATCCTGTTGGTACTAGATATCTTCTTTTAGTTTGAATGATTCTTCTCCTATGTTTATTCTCATGTTTAGTTTTAGGGCTAGGATTAGCTGTTAGTCTCTTATACTAAGTCTGTTTTACCTTATCTTTGTCTATTCCCCTAAATCTTCTGATTAAGACCATGACTTTTCTCTAATGTTGGGTTTATGCCACTTCTTCTGTTCCTTTATTTGCTAAAATAAGCATGATTATCTAATTTTGCTTCTTCTTCTATTACTTGGCATGATAGATGTTATGACTCTTCTTTACTGTTTCCTCATGTCTCTTCTCTTCTTTATCTTCATCTTAACCCATCACATGTATACATAAAGTTAGGATTAGTACTCGAAAATAGATCCTGGTTAGCATGTCTATGCTATTATGTGGTCCTTGGGTCTAAATGAATCCTGCTTCATCTATTACTGATTGTTTGTGAGAGTTTAGCTTCTGTGCATGTCTATGATCATTAACCTTAAAGGTTTTTGAAGCTTTTCAATTGTCATCTGACCTGAGCTAGTGGTAACTAAGTCTAGATTGACATGAGTTTGACACTTTGTCACATGAATTGGATAATATTAATTGATTAACTAAGATTCAACCATATCAAATTTCCCTTTCTGAGTTTTGGTTGATTGATGCATATTGTTTGGTCTTATGTGGCTCTGTGTGCAAAACATGTTGAAAA
Organism: Nicotiana noctiflora; assembly: GCA_032618575.1. Taxonomy (NCBI): domain Eukaryota; kingdom Viridiplantae; phylum Streptophyta; class Magnoliopsida; order Solanales; family Solanaceae; genus Nicotiana; species Nicotiana noctiflora. The sequence goes on from JASVEL010005268.1 coordinate 57,656, forward strand.
TAACTGAGTTTTCAGTAGTTCTTGTTGGTATGGTTATTTGATTAACACTGATCAACCTTAGGGGATTGGTTATAGCTGTTAGTGCTAGGTTCCATGAAATGGCTAGTTTTGAAATAGACTTAAGACTGAAAATGAACAAAAATAGGCTATTAGGTAATAATTGACCAAAGAGTGGTCAACTTTGCAAAGTTGATCAACTCTATAAGGTCCAAACACACTAGTCCACCTCAAAAGGGGCTAGTTGTGCAAAACTGGTTGAGCTTGCAAATGCAGGCTCACCAAGGCTCATTTGAGCCCTGAATCTTAGGTGGCTAGGTCTGCAAAGACCTTAGCCCAGCCTGTGATCACTCAAAAGGGGCTAGTTGTGCAAAACTGGTTGAGCTTGCAAATGCAGGCTCACCAAGGCTCATTTGAGCCCCGAATCTTAGGTGGCTAGGTCTGCAAAGACCTTAGCCCAGCCTGTGTTCAGCAACTGGGTTTAATTACCCAAGCCAAGTTTCAACTTGAGACTAGCTAAGTTTTAAATAGGCTAAGTATGCAAAGGCCTTAGCCCAGCTTATGTTCGGTAATTGGGCTTCAATTGCCCAAGCTAAGTCTCAACTTGAGACTGGCTAGAAGTTAAATAGTTTAAATGCATTAATAAAGCAGGCTAGTCCTGCAATTAGTTTTAAAAGAATTTAAATAAGTCAATTATGTAAAAGATTTGCTAAGGCTGCAAATGCAGACTTGCCGAGGCTCATTTTGAGCCCTGAACTACAGGTGGCTAAGCCTGCAAAGGCCTTGGCCCAGCCTGTATTCAGCAAATGGGCTTCAATTGCCCAAGCCAAGTCTCAACTTGAGACTGGATAATTTTTAAATAGGCTAGGTATAACAATAAAGCAGGCTAGTCCTGCAATTAGTTTTAAAAATTGAAATATAAGTCTTTAATTATGTTTGCAATAGTAGAACTGGTCAGTCCTTAAATACTAATGCAAGGACTGGCCATTAGTTAAATAAGTCCAAAATGTTGAACACTTGACCTAGGTAGGTCGGGTAAACCAGCAAAGTCACTAAGGGTATAAAAGGAAGCCAAATAGGTAAAATGGTGAATTGTTTAGAACATAAAGGGTTATAGGAGTAATTTGTACCCCTGATTTCTGCAATTTTGCAGAGATTAAAGGGTATAATGGTCTCCCTAGAAAGGGAAATCAGTAAAAATCTATAACCAATAGGGATACTTTGGTAAAATCATAGGAAAAGAATCAAAAAGAACCTTCCAGCACATGCTGGAAGGGATCTTTTAACAAAAAATAGGGTGTAAGTGTAAATTTAGCAATTTTAAAGGGGGAGAGAAGTGGGGTTTAATCCCAAACTTTCTCCCCAAGTCATCAGCCCATTCCCTTCCTATATATACCTCCTAAAAAGGGGCTGATGAGGGGGGCTTCTTGAATTATTTCTTAGGCTGGTTTAGGAGAGAAAAATTCAGAGTAAAAAATATAGTGATAGCAAGTAGTTTTTCTAGAATTTTTCGAGTGAGGAGATCTAGTTAACTGCCTATTTCTGTGGATTTTCTGCTCGAATTCTGCTTGGATTTCTCATTTGTTGTTGTTGTGGTCTTCTATTTGGGCTGATATTCATCTTCACTGTTGCATTGCCTTGAGTCTTTGCTGTTGCTTATCTCTTACCGCCTAGAACTCATTGATTTACTTTGTTGATTCAGGTACACTTCCTATTCAGTTGAAGATGTAAATGCTGAAATGATGAAATGAAGTTCCATTTTTAATTCATTTATTATGTATTTATGATTATCCTTTTCATTAGCTTTAGTATTAGTGTAGATCCGTAGTTTAAATCAGTGTAACATGTATTAGTAGAAAAACAAAGACAAAAACATGTAATAGCTAGTAAGGTAGTAGTAGTATAGTCATCAATGGCAAGTCACCTAGTTAAAAGTAGGTTAAACCTTAAAATGAGTTAATCAGTTGTAGTTTAAATTGTTAACAACATCATCACAATCAGAATACAAGTCGTGTTCATGTAGATAATCGCGTCTGTGAAACAGTATATTGACACAAATAAGTTCGAAAAGGATAAGAACAATTAAAAGGGAATAATGAGTCACGTATAATTGGGGTCTATGATACTGATAAGTCAAAGTCATATTAGAATCATTAACCTAGCTGTGTACATATCATTGGATCACTTAGCATTAGACAATTAGCTGTCGTTAGTAAGTAATTAAACTGTTTAAATCATGTTTTTATCTAGTTAAACCAGTAGATCTCAATTGCTTAGTTAAATAACCTTATGTATATCAACACTCTTTAGAAAAGTAGAAATGTGGAGATAGCCAGAGTCCAAATACACCGAGTCATTTAGTTAAAGAATAGCATGAATCATATTGTACAGTGATTTTCATTTCCTGATAAATAAATAAAAGTGATTTGGTTTTGTTCCTTATTATGAATATTTCTTTTTGCTATGAATTGAACATCTCTATCTTTGTTATTGTTCCAATCTGGTCTTGGCCTGGACCGCGTGGGCCTGGACTGTAGGCGAAAATTCACTGGGCTGTTTGGCAAAGCCTAGAGTTGGTCTGGGTTATTAAGACCCAGATACACCTAACAATTCACTGAATACAGATCCATGAGTTCAGGCCCAATACTAATAAGGCCTGGACTCACTCATTTGGACTGTTTGGTAGCAAAAACAGACTAAGGAAAAAACATATAGAAAATATAGTTAGATAAATAGGATTGGACTTTTTTTAATAAATGATTGGGAGGAGCCTCGCCCGACATTAAACAAGCGGAGCCCCCATTTAGTAATGAGATAATATAAATAGAATCGGGAAAGCTACTAGTGAATTTCACAGCTTCTCCTAAAATAATTTTAAGCCGTTAGACTGTTTTAAGGCATGAATTAATGTACTTTCCTATGAACGAGTGTGCACCTGGTGCGACCCAAATCCTAAATCCCGGCAAAGCTGAAATATACCGAAAGTCACAGGTGTACTGGTTGCGGTGTGACTTGAGGCGTATTTTCGCGATGTCGCAATTCTGTAAAATATTTAAGTAAAAGCACACATATATGTTGTTAAAATCTGTATTGAGTCAAACAAGAGTCAAGAACGACAATTGAGCGACCGCGCTAAAACCACGAAACCCGGGAATGCCTAACACCTTCTCCCGGGTTAACAGAGTTCCTTATCCAGATCTTTGTTTCGCAGACATTACAAAAAGAGTCAATTTCCTCGGATTCGAGATTAATCGGTGACTTGGGACACCATTATCTTCCCAAGTGGCGACTCTGATAATTAAAACAAAATCCCGAACCGATTGTCCTTTAAGTGGAAAAACTCCTTCCTCTATGCTATTATATCCGTTTCGGGTATTTGAACATCGAGGTATACCCTATAAGCACACATTTTATGCTTTTCACGGAGATAGACGAAACTTATGAAAAAATGATACGGGAACTTGCGGAGGTTGCTACTTCGCTCAGAAGCGGTGATGAACAAGCTTCTTTTTCGCCACCACCAACGGAACTTCCTCCGAACCTTGAAGAATTTATGAAATTTGTTAGAGATACTATGTAGATTATGGTGTAACTTGTACTTTGGCACATCTTCTTTAGTTTTTTTTTTTTTGCTTTTAATGGTGGTATTAGCACCTTGTTGTGCTTATTCTATTTGGGTGAGGAAGACTAAGAAGGATATTGCCATTTTTGTTAATGTCGTAATAATAAAAATTATAAGACATTCCCTTGAATATCTTTTTGCAATTTTTTTTGTGTTTAATTTGAATAATTGACAATTCTATATAAGCTATAATATATTTACAAGAAATTATATAAGGTAATATATATACATAATATACTATATATACATAACATACTATATATATACTATATATATATATATATATATATATATATATATATATATATATATATATATATAATATATATATATATATATATATATATATATATATATATATATATATATATATATAGACACACACACACATAAGCTATAATATATTTACAAAAAATTATATAAGGCAATATATATACATACTATATATAGTATATAAGGCAATATATATACATACTATATATTGCCTTATATATAGTATATATATTATATATACTACATATATACATACTATATAAATTATATATATATATATACAAGAAATTGCCTAAAACAATTTTTTTTTTTTTAAAATAGCTCGGAATGAAAAAGCCCATTAGGCCCGTTTAGGTCCGTAGGCCCGTCCCATTTAGCCCGGGACCATGTGGGCTTAGGACCACAATGAGCCGGTTCCACACAGTAGGACCTTTAGACCCGGGACCGCCAAAGACCGGCCCGCCTAAGCCCGGGACCATTTGGCCTGGCCCGTTTGGGTCGTTTAGGGTCGGGCCCGGCCCTAGAATATAGCCTTAACTATATATGTGCATTGCATAACATTTCTTTTTTTTTCTCTAGAGACGTAGGCAATGTTGGTGCAAAGAATATTTTGTATTGTTAAGAAATGGGATGTTATAAAATAAAGACCGTAAAGTAAAGACAAGTATACAGAGAAACTGATATATTATTCGAATTCAAACTGATATACATAATAAACTAAAATCTCTTGTATTTATAGAAGAAATGAAGTTTTTGTGTAAGGTGCTACAGCAAGCTGCTGTGTAAGCTGCTACTATACCGGATATGAATAATCTTTTACTGAGAGTAATATTTATCCATAATGAAGTACTGAAAGGATAAGCTCATTGTACCAGGTATAGATAATCTTATACGTAGGATAATATTTATCTATAATGGAGTACTGAAAGAATAAGCTACTTATACCAGATACGAATAATCTTCTGCCGGAAGTAATATTTATCCATAATGGAGTAAAGAAAGGATAAGCTTATTATACTCGGTATGGATAATCTTCTACCGGGTAATATTTATATAACCGGGTACCGAAATGATAAGCTTCTTCGGGAGGCTTATTTTCAATAGAGTACTAAATGGATAAACATATTTACGGCGGAGTCCCATATTTACTAAGGAGTACTAAATAAATATCCATAATATAATATATTTATAACATGGGAGAACTTTTAGCCAAAATTATTCCTTATTTTTAGGATATGCTTAAATTAGTTCTCTAACTATAATAGTGAGCACTATATGTCATCTAAGTTTCCAAAATTTGAGCATTTTTAGTCTTACTAATAGAGAACACCTACTTCCATTAAAAATCTAACAGAGACATAACATATGTTTTGCACATTATACTTAATTAGAAGAAGTTCCACTCTTTCAAGACCCTTCCTTCTCAAATCTATTCCTTTTATCTTTACTACTTTTTCATCACGTGTGTTGCACGTGTATACAAATCATGTACTACACGGTTTTTAAAATAATATTAATTTTATTAAAATAATTTTTTATACATGAACAAATAAAGAATAAATTTATGTGAATGATCAATGTATGTGTCAAAGTTAAGATGATCAAATATCGTTTGAATTTACAGAGATGAACTATCAAAAGTTTAATTCGATGCATATAATTTTTTTTACAATTTCTAATTTTTATAAACATGTAATGAAAGATATCTCATAATTCTTCTTATAGACTAATACTCCAGGTATATATTCTTTTCATTTGTTTCGGCTGCTATATCATGATCACGATTTTTGTTGTCAATATTGATATTCATCTTGAAAGTGTAAATCAAAGTTGGTCAAGTGAAAAATTATGTTGTGGTTGACATTCTAACATTGGGGATTGTTGGACCCTCTATTTTGTGTATCATCATTACAAAACACAAGCGCACGTGAAATTATTTTTCGATGAATTCATTTCCTTCATTTTCAGGGGAGAAAATTGAATTTTTGGAATAAACACATATTTGGTAGCTGATTGATCCGTTATAATGTCTTTCAATACTTCTAAAAGATTTCTTATAACCTGTTTGGCCAAGTTTTTTTTTGACCAAAAGTTTTTTTTTTTTTGCCAAAAGCACTTTTGGTAAAAAAAATTGAGGTGTTTAGCCAAGCTTTTAGAAGAAAAAAAAATGCTTTTGAGGAAAATTAGAAGCAGTTTTGGAGAAGCAAAAAAAATAACCTCTCTCCAAAAATACTTTTTTGTAAAACACTTTTGAGAAAACTGCACTTAAAAGCAGTTTTTTAAAGTTTGACCAAATACTAATTGCTGCTCAGAAGTGTTTTTTAAACTAATTAACCAAATACAAAACTAATTAACCAAATACAAATTATTTCTCACCAAAAGTACTTTTGAGAAAAATATTTTTAAACAAAAAGTATTTATCAAAATAAACTGATTTTTACAACTTAGCCAACACAATTCACATTTTATACTCATATAAGCCGCAAAATCAAGTCGCTTCTAACTATTCTTTTTATAGTACCATGACCAACATGTACAATCTTAATTGCCGTACAAAAATTGAATTCAACATATGAATAGAAGCACCATTGTTATTATTAATAATAAAATTATCGTCACATATGATTTACCATTCCACAAGTGGAATAGCATTTTCCATAAAACATATGAAAACACAAAATCATATAATTAAGCATAATATATTATCTATTATGCTTAGTGCAAAAGACATAAAATTCATTAAAATCAATAACTCCTGATACAATTATCTAAATGTAAATATTATTCATTCTCATGATCTCAAGATGATACAACTTTTCAGTACATATATATGATCCTTTCAAATAAAATACTTCATATCATCCCTTAACTTAAAAGTAAATTTTCTTATAATATACATGTAATCATAATATATGTCAAATGGTGGAATTCAAGTTAACGATGGAATATAGAAGTTAATCACAACATTAACAAATAAGTCAAAAGGAAAAATACTTCTAACTTTCCGATTCGTTCCATACATATTTGTCACCTCATGAAGATCAGATGCATTATTCAGTCCAAACAAGTAGCCCATGCAAAATTTAAATTCTGAATTCAATAGTTCGTTAGATTGAAAGTCTACTAAATATGGAGTCTCGCAGTGATTTCTCGTTGAAATAAAACATTTCAAGGTAACATTTCTTAATTGGTTTTGAAGCCACGACAAGGTATGGTAATTCCATCATGAAATGTCGGGCAATACCATATATTGTACCATAATTTAAAAATGAGTTGTCAATAAAATGCCTTGACTTTTGGTATAATCACAGCCGCTGGATACTGTCATTTTGTTTTTCTTCCTTTCCTCAATCAAGGAGTCAATCTTTCGTGTGACGACCCGACCCGTTGTTACGTGAGTTATCGTCTCGTTTCTTCCATATTATATTTTTTTATGCTTCATTATCGGTATTTGAGGTGATCGAGTAGAATTGGATTAGTTGTAGATGGAAATGAGACACTTAGTCTCTTAAATGGAAGCTTGTTTTGGAAAAGTCAACCGGAAATTGACTATTTTGTTAGAGGGCTCGGATGTGATTTCTGTTGATTCGGGTAGCTTCGAGAGATGATTTGTGACTTAGGAGCGCGATCGGAAGTGATTTTGGAGGTCCGGTGTAGAATTAGGCTTGAATTGGCAAAGTTAGAATTTTGGTGAATTCCGGTTGATAGGTGAGATTTTGATCCGGGGGTCGGAATGGGATTCCGAGAGTTACAGCCGCTAGGTGATTTTGGATGTGCGGGTAAAATATCAGGTCATTTGGAGGTGTTTTGGTCGGGTTTTTGATCGAATGTGTGTTTCGGAAGTTTTGGTTGAACTTAGACTTTGATTTGAGGAAAATCTAATGATTGTGATGTTAACTATAGTGTTTTGTCGATTTGAGCAAGTTTGAGTAAGGTATTGGGTCACATTTGTATTTTTGGTTGAGGTCCTGGGAGCCTCGGGGTGAATTCAAGTGGTTAAACGAGAGTTTTTGAAGTTTGCTTCACGTCTGTGTTGCTGTCATCTGGTATTTTTGCTTATGCGGAAATGGACCGCTGAAGCGAGTAAGGGGTCGCAGGTGCGATGTTTGGGGGCTTTGGCATTTTCCTCAGAAGCTGAGAGGGGTCCGCATAAGCGGTCACCGTAGAAGCGGTCCTGGGCAACTTAAGGGAAAACCACAGATGTGGTGGGAAGTCTGCAGAAGCGGCAAGTGTGTCGCAGAAGCGAAAAGAGCTGTTGGCAGAAGGATTTAAAGGTGTAATTTCATCCGCGAGCTTCACCATTTTTCCACCATTTGTTGAGCGAACTTGGGAGCTATTGACGGGATTTTTAGAGAGTTTTGACTAGGAATCGATCGAAGTAAGTTCTATGTTCTAGAAACATCATTTTATTGAAGAATCTACCTTTAATTCGTGGAAATTGGAGCAAAAATTGGAAGAACTAGGGCTTGGCTTTTGGAATGTAAACTAGGAATTTTAGCGGTCAAATGGACTCCGATTATTGTGAATTTTATATGTACGGACTCGTGGCGAGATGATGAATCTTGTAATGTAAATTTTGTAATTTTTTGAGAAGTGTGCCCGGGGCTCGGGTTTTGCCAACTTCGTGATTTTTGATAATTTTCGAGTCTTTTCGATTGGGTCATGTCCCCTTGGTCTATTGTGATGTATTCCTTGTGGTTGTGATCAGATTCTACGCACAAGGAGGCTGATTTATGAGGGAAGCACAAGGCAAGCTAGGATTTCGGCCGCTTTAAGGTGAGTAATGGTTATAAATGATGTTCTGAGGGTTTGAAACCCCATATTTGCGCTACGCGGTGCTAAGTTGAGATGACATACGCGTTGTATGATGAGTGTGGTGTTGTTACCGCTGGGGATTCGGGCTTGGTCCATCCCGATTGATGAATTTACTGTAATTTTGACTGAGACTGAATTAATATCAGGATATTTTGGGCTAGTTGCCATATTTGGGGCCTTGTGTCGATCTGTAGAATCCTTAGGGGGCATGTTGTGCTAGTTGACCTCACTTTACCTGTTGAATTCATACTCTCAGTCATATTCTTAATTGTAAAACATAATATGAACCGACATTAGAAATTGGCACTCTAAATGAGGAATACCTAGGGTTGGAAACCATGTTTTAGCTGAGTGGGCCCGAGAGGCCAAGTCTATATTGACTGAGAGGGGTCAGCAGTATATACACATATACATATATGGATCAGACTGCATGCCGCAGTAGTATATCATATGGATCAGACTGAACGCCGCAGTGATATAGTATATGGATCGAACTGCACGCTACAGTATTATAGCGCTTGGGCTGTAGGAGCCCCTCTAGAGTCTGCACACCCCCCAGTGAGCGCAGTCGACTATTATTATTGGATGAGACTATGCGCCGCAGCAGTATATACTATTATTGGATCGGGCTGCACGTCGTAGCAGTATTCTATATGATCGGGCTGCACACCGCAGCAGTGTAGGTAAATTGACGGACTTTGAGAGATATTCACATGTTTTCCCTGCTTAGCTGTTGTTTACTACCTTTAGTGTTGGTTATAGAACTGTTTAGTATTTTTTGAGAATTCTTACTTTTAGTTGTTATTCATTGTTATTACTCACTAAGTCGAAGTATTTACTTTATTCCCTACACCATGTGTGCAGATTCAGGTACATCACACTTTGAGGGAGGACCTATCTAGCATATTAGCATTTCTTCGGGAGCATCAAGGTTTGCCTGGCGTTCCTAGTCCTGATTCTTCCCTCCTACCCTTATCTCTTATTATTCTGCTTCTTAGACAGTATTGTTAGGATGCCACTGTGTATTAGAGGCTCATGGTCGTGACACCAGATCCTGTTATGGGCTTATGTTTCTTGTATTCTGTTGGATTTCAGTACATTTTCTCCGTATTTATAGCCTTTTTCATACTGGTTTGGTAATTAAATAACTGTGTTTGAACTCTTGAATCACCAGTACTATTGGGGTAATTGTTGAATAGGTCGGGCTTGCCTAACAAGGTATTGGGCGCCATCACGACCGGGGTTTGGGTCGTGACAAGTTGGTATTAGAGCCTAGGTTACATGGTCTCGCGAATCATGAGCCGGTTTAGTAGAGTCTCATGGAACGATACGGGGATGCATGTACTTCTCCTCATAAGGTTGCAGAACCTTTAGGAAAACGTCATATTCTTGAAGTTTTTGTCATGCGACTTTGTTGATTCGAGAACTAAACTTCTGTATTTTATTCTCTCACAGGATGGCGAGAACTCGTGCTACCGCATGTGGCGAACGACCACCATTACCACCCACTAGAGGCCGCGGGCACGGTCGTGGTGCTGGTCGAGGTAGATCAGCAGGGGCAGCACCTATTGACCCACCAGTTGCCACCATTCTTGACTAGCCTCCAGCTGTAGATGTGCTAACAACACCTGTTAGGGCACCGGAAGTGTCCATTGTGATTCCTGGGTCTCCGAAAGACCTTGGCCCAGATACTATTAGTTTGCACTGGCCTATCCCATGTAGTCTTAGCCACAACTACATCAACTACTTCTCAGGCAAGGGGAAGGCAGTCAGATCCCCCCTGCTCGTACACCCGAGTAGGTGACGTAGGGTTTACAGACACCGGGAGCAGCTCTAGCCCAGCTGGTGGTACCAGTTCAGGATTTTGTGGTTCCAGCTATGCCTCACAATGACCAGCATCGTCTCGAGAGGTTTAGTAGGCTTCAGCCTCCAGTTTTTAGTGGTGCTCAGGGCGAGGATGCCCATGATTTTCTTGACAAGTGTCAGCGTATTCTTCGAACGACAGCGATTTTGGAGTCCCACATCATAAGTCAATCACCATCTAACTAAACCGTGTTGAAATCCAAAACATGAGACAGATTGCTGATATACTTTTGGAGCATAGAAACATGGAATACTAGATGCATACTCGATAAGCTATGTGGCAAGGCAAGCTTGTAAGCCATCTCCCCAATCCTCTAAAGTACCTCAAAAGGCCCAATGAATCGAGGGCTCAACTTTCCTTTCTTCTCGAACCTCATAACACCCTTCGTGGGTGAAACCTTCAGCAAAACCTTTTCCATAACCATGTATGACACATCGCGAACCTTCCTATTGGCATAACTCTTTGTCTTGACTGCGCCGTGCGAAGCTGTTCCTGAATCAATTTAACCTTGTCCAAAGCATCTTGAACTAGGTCAGTACCCAATAGCCTAACCTCGCCCGGCTCAATTCAACCCACCGAAGATCTACACCGCCTCCCATATAAAGCCTCATATGGAGCCATCTGAATTCTTGACTAATAACTGTTGTTGTAAGAAAAATCCGCAAGTGGCAGAAACTGGTACTATGAGCCCTCAAAATCAATGACACAAGCATGTAGCATGTCCTATGATATTTGAATAGTGCGCTCGGACTGCCCATCAGTTTGAGGGTGAAACCACTATGCTCAATTCTATATGAGTGCTCAACTCTATATGCGTGCCCAACTCTCACTGCACGACTCTCCAAAGCTGCGATGTAAACAGCGTGCCTCTATTTGAAATGACAGAAATTGACATACCGTGCAGGCAAAAAATCTCTCTGATGTAAATCTCAGCCAACTTGTCCGAAGAATAGGTAGTACTCACAGGAATGAAATACGCAGACTTGGTTAGCCGATCCACAATCACCCAAATGGATTCAAACTTCCTCGAAGTCCATGGGAGCCTAACTACGGAATCCATGGTGATCATTTCCCACTTCCACTTTGGAATCTCTATCTTGTGAAGCAATCCACCCATACTTTGATGCTCATATTTTACCCGTTGTTGAGACACCGAGACAAATCCAACTATATCCTTCTTAATTATCCTCCACCAATAGTGCTATCTCAAATCCTGGTACATCTTCGTAGCACTGAGATGGATGGAATAATGCGAGCTATGGGCCTTCTCAAGAATCAACTTGCGTAACCCATCTACATTGGGCACACATATCCGTCCATGCATCCTCAACACCCCATCATATCCAATAGACACATCCCTGACATCATCGCGTTGAATCTTTTTCTTGAGGACAAGCAAATAAGTATCATCATAATGGCGCTCTCTAATGCGATCAAATAAGAAAGACCGAGAAATCACATAATCTAGAACTCGACTAGGCTCTGAAATATCCAATCTCACGAACTGATTGGCCAAAGCTTGAACATCAACTATAAGAGGTCTCTCTCCAACAGGAATGAATGCAAGACTGTCCATACTCACTGCCTTCCTACTTAAAGCATCGTCCACCACATTGGTCTTTCTCGGGTGATACATAATAGTAATATAGCCCTTTAGCAGCTCCAACCATCTTCGATGCCTTAAATTTAGATCCTTCTGCTTGAATAAGTGCGGGAGGCTACGATAATTAGTAAATACCTCACAAGACACACCATAGAGATAGTGCCTCCAAATCTCCAATGCATGAACAATGGCAGCCAACTCCGAATCATGAATAGGGTAGTTCTTCTCATGAGGCATCAACTGGCTCGAAGCACAAGCAATCACTCTACCCTTCTACATCAAAATATATGCAATACCAATCTGAGAAGGAACACAATATACTGTATAGAAACCAGAAGCTGATGGTAGAACTAGAACTAGAGCTACGGTCAAGGCAGTATTGAGCTTATGAAAGCTCGCCTCACACTCATCCGATCACTTGAAAGGAGCACCCTTATGGGTCAATTTGGTCAAGGGCGATGCAATAGACGAGAAATCCTGCACGAACCAACGGTAATAACCATCCAAACTAAGAAAGCTCCGAATCTACGTTGTTGAGAATGGTCTGGACCAACTCTGAACCGCCTCTATCTTCTTCATATCCACCTGAATACCCTCACTGGACACCACGGGCCCCAAGAACGCCACTGAACTGAGCCAAAACTCACACTTGGAGAACTTAGCATAAAGTTTCTCCTCCCTCAACCACTGCAACATAATCCGCAAATGTTAGGCATGCTCCTCCTAGCTACAAGAGTACACCAGGATATCATCAATAAATACAATCACAAACGAGTTGAGATATGACTGAAATATGCTATTCATCATATGCATGAACGATTCTGGGGCATTGGCCAGCCCAAAAGACATCGCAAGGAACTCATAATGACCATAATGCATCCTGAAAGCTGTTCTAAGAATATCCGAGTCTCGAATTTTTAACTAGTGATACTCTGGCCTCAAATAAATCTTGGAGAACACCCTCACTCCCTGAAGCTGGTCAAATAGACCATTAATACGCGACAAATGATACTTGTTCTTGATTGTTACTTTGTTCAAATGCCAATAATCAATGCATATCCTTACAGAGCCATCCTTTTTCTTCACAAAACAGAATTGATGTGCCCCAAGGTGACGCACTAGGTCTAATAAACCCCTTCTCAAGGAATTCATAAAGCTACAATTTCAACTCTTTCAAATTGTCGGTGCCATACGATACGAATGAATAGAAATGGGTTGAGTGTTGGGCACCAAGTCGATGCTAAAGTTAATATCTCTATCGGGCGACATGCCCGGCATGTCTGCATCAAACACATCCAAAAAATCTTGTACCACTGGAACAGAGTCAATAGTAAGGGTCTCAACACTAACATCCCTCACAAAGGCCAAATAAGATAAACAACTCTTCCCAACTATCTGCTTGACCTTCAAATAAGAAATCACTCTAATGTGGACATAAAATAAAGAACCTCGACACTCAATCCATGAAAACCCCAGCATCGCCAGTGTCATAATTTTAGCACGATAGTCCAAAATAACATGACATGGAGACAACAATCCATACCCAATATCACGTCAAAATCGACCATACTAAGCAACAGAAGGTCAACACTAGTCTCTAATCCTAATAGTCATCACATGACCTATACATATGATCCATAATAATAATATCACCCATCGGAGTAGATACATGAATAGATGAAGCTAAAGACTTACGAAGAATATCCAGATAATGAGCAAAATACAATGATACATATGAATAAGTGGAACCAGGGTCAAATAATTTAGAAGCATCTCGGTGGCATACTGAGACAGTACCTGTGATCACTATGTCTAAAGCAATAACATCTGGTCTGGCAGGAAGTGCATAGAAATGGGCTTGACCGCCACCTGATCGGCCCCCCTTCTAAGGCGACCCCTAGCTGACTAAGCTCCACTGGCTAGGCAGGTGGTGAAGTAACTGGTGCTGAAGTCGCAGGATGACTCCTCTACTGAGATGAACCTCGTAAAAGGTAGGGACAATACTAATAAGTAGGGATTTTGACCGCTTATTTGCTTTCTTTTACTTGCATTTTAGTTTAAAAATGCTTAAAGGTATTCCTGAAAACTAACAAAATGTGCTTACTTGCAGGAATAGGAAACGAATCAAAGAAGTCAAACTTAACTCATAAAGTAGTCTAAAGTGAACAAGAACCAAAACAGGGCAGAAGAGATAGCAGTATGGACCGCACAATTCTAGTGCGGTCGCATAATGATGGTTCAGATAGTGGTTTTTGTCCAACTCAGGGAGTGCGGACCACACAAAAATTGTGCGGCCACAGGAGATCAAGTGTGGTTGCATCCATTATTATGCGACCTGCAGCACTTTTGTGCGGCCGCATAATCCTAAGTGCGGCCGCACCCACTTTTATGCGGACCGCAGAAGCCTAAAGTGCCAAGCCCAAATTCCCAAGACTGTGGACCGCATCATTTTTGTGCAGCCCAGAAGCCCATTGTGTGGACCGCGCCAGAATTATGCGGCCGCACAACTTTCGCAGGGGCATTTTGGTCAGATATTTTTACCTTAGTATAAATAGAAATGTTTGTCATTTTTAGGTTAAGTTTAGTTTGCAAAGGTGCACTTGAGCATTTTTCTTTACTTCTTTGAGTAATTTTATACTAGTTTGACTTCTAAACATTTGATTCTCTTTGTTTAATCAATTATTATGCAATATATCTTAATTTCTTCTTGCATTTCTTCATTTTTCATGAGTATCTAAATCTTTATCTAGAGTTGTGGCTCAACTCTAGTGTGGGTACTTAATGAGTATTTAATTTTAGGGCTTGTTTGTGATTGGGTAGTGTATCTAGCCTTGTTTATGCTTAAATTCTAGAATTAATGGTTTCAAATATTGATTCATGCGTATTTGACCTAGTCTTTACTTGAGAAAGAGAAACTAGGTTTAGGAAAACTTGGATAGCAAAGGAATTGGGGTAAATTCAAGAAATTGATAGCCCCAATTAAAGGTTCAAATCTAGAGGTAGTTGACCAAATTTGAGTATATATCACTTGATTTGTGCAATACCTATTTGGGCTCGAGAAAGCCAAATTGGGAAAAATCATTCAAACTACCGAAAGGTATAGAGCAATTGTGTGTGAATGCTATATTACGATCCCGATAAATTAAACTTGCCCCATAGTTTACAACCCATTAGGTATCTACCTAGGTGGAAGTCGCTACCCTAGATTCCTTTATTATTTGAAAAACAATCAAAACCAAAAATATTGTCTTCTAATTTAGTAGTTGCAATCATTAGCTAAAAGTAGAATAGAAGCAACCAATGAATATGTGGAAGTTTAATCTAAGGCACATCATACACTTACTCTAGTTATATAACTAATCCAAATTCTAACTTCTTGTGGATTCGATTCCGACTCATGTTGGGTTTATTATTGCTCCGACCGCCTTACTACCTAATTGTGGTGTGAGTTTGGGCGATATCAATTTTCAGTGCCGTTATCGGGGAATTAAATGGATTTAGCTACATAACTAGGTTTTTGTGTGTTTTGTCTTTCTTTCCTTCCGAGTCACTAATTTTGTGTTTGAATTGATTTTAGGTGCGAAAATGGCTCTCAACAATGATCCCATTGGAAATGTGCCACTTGGGGAGGAAGTGGACACTGACGCAATGGATGAGGTCCCTATTGAACCTCAAGCTAATAGAGGAGGCCTCTTGCCTCACGATAATGTGCACGTCCCTCCCCCACCTCTACCAAGAGCGGCAACCTACCAATAATTGCCAAACGAGGGTTATGCAAGTGTTATAGTCCCGCCTCATATTAGGGCGGGAAACTTCCAAATCACCAATGTGATGCTTATACTACTTGAACAATGTGGTTTTTTCATCGGGGCTCTAAATCAAAATGCCTAAGCATCTCAAAGGTTTTGTCGATACTTGTTGGGGGAGCAAGCAAATAAATATTTCTGAGAATGCGCTGAGGTTGAGGCTATTTCCCTTTTCTATATGGGGAAAAACATTGGACTGGTTAGAGAGGTTGCCCAACCATTTCATCACCACTTGGGATGAGTTTGCAGAAAAGCTCATTTCCGAATTATTCTCTCCAAGACATATGGCAACGCTTTGAGATGAGATTCTTTCTTTCAAGCAAGAACCCAATGAGCCATTGCACAAGATTTGGAAAAGATATCGTACCATAGTTAAAGAGTGCCCGAAAAATGATATAACTGAGGCCATGATCCAACAGACCTTCTACAAGGGGATCAACACAACTAATCAATGTGTGGTTAACCAAGAGAACTGCATGAACATGCCATATGCAGAAGCTTGTGAAATTCTTGATGAGATGGCAGACATATCTTTGGTGTGGCAAAGTAGAGACAATGTACTGCAAGGTGAACCTAATGTTATTCACCTACACAAGAAGCTACATGTCCATGAGCAAGCTATTGCCGAGAGTACAACAACCATAAACCAATTGGCCAAGGCACAACTTCAACAAATTCAAGGGCGGAAATAAGTGAATGCAATGGAAGGTGTGAATACGATGGTAAACAAAAGACAGCAACATGGTCAACAAATGCAAAGCCATCCGGAACAATTTATGCAAGATGATAGGGGTTATGATCAAGGCGATTCATTCAATGAGCAAGATGAAGAAGTTCAATATGTCAACAATTATCAAGGTCAAAGAAACAATGCTCAAGGACAAAACCAACAACAATGGAGGTAACAAGGGAACCATGGTAATTGGAACAACCAAAACCACCAAGGCAATTGGAGTGGTGACAATTCTAATCAAGGTAATTGGAACAATAAATGAAATCAAGGAAATTGGGGTAATGAAGGCAATTAGGTTAGCAACAATTGAAGTAGTTGTGGAGGAAATAGCCAAGGATGCTGGAACAATAACAACTGGGAGCCGGGTTTTCAAAGGCCTCCGATGTACCAACAACTAAGCAATCCACCTCCCTATCCTTCTCAAGGACCGAGCTCTACTTCCAATGAGATAGGTAGAATTGAAAACATGTTTAAACAGATGATGGAGAAGAATGCCGACTCCGATGCTCAA
The DNA here is from genome assembly GCA_032618575.1 of Nicotiana noctiflora. Classification (NCBI taxonomy): domain Eukaryota; kingdom Viridiplantae; phylum Streptophyta; class Magnoliopsida; order Solanales; family Solanaceae; genus Nicotiana; species Nicotiana noctiflora. Next base: position 74,880 of record JASVEL010005268.1, read on the forward strand.
ATAGCCTTGCACAACACTTCTATTTGGAATTTAGAGGTTCAATTAGGCCAAATCTCATAAGCTTTGAACACTCGTCCTAAGGGGGCACTACCTAGTGATATGGTAGTGAAACCAAAGGGTGGGAATAATATAGGACATATTATGGCCGTGACTACTAGAAGTGGAAAAGGTGGAGATGCAACCCCCTCAAATCAAAGAAGGATTGTGGATGAAGATGTTGTGGTTCAAGAGGATGGAATCCCAAGCAATGTGTTTCAAGAAAATGAAGAAGTAAGAATTAATATATATATATATATATATATATATATATATATATATATATATATATATATAAAAGTGTGGATTAGACACAAGATGAGGTGAACCCGTCTAGGGAACACGTGATTGGTATGTTGGAACCGGTGGTGCAAAAGGCTAAGGTACAAATGCCATGGTCGCTCCCTCCATACCCTCAAAGGCTTGCAAAGCAAAACAATGAAAAACAATTCAAAAATTTTATTGATATGATAAAGAATTTGTCAATTAATGTGTCATTGGTTGAGGCATTGGAACAAATGTTGGGATATGCCAAATTCATGAAGGATTTGGTAACCAAGAAAAGATCAAGATATTATGAGACAATCAAGATGACTCATCAAATGAGTGCTATTGTGCACTTAATGGCTCCAAAGTTGGAAGATCCGTGCGATTTCACAATCCCTTGAAGTATTAGGAGCGCCAATTTTGCCAAAGCATTATGTGATCTCGGGGAAAGTATTAACTTGATACCCTACTCGATATTTAAAACTTTGGGAATTGGAAAACCAAGAACCTCATCCATGAGGTTGCAAATGACGTATCGAACAATGAAGAAGCCTTTGGGCATTATTGATGATGTATTAGATATAGTTGATAAGTTCATCCTCCCAGCGGACTTCGTTATTCTTGATTGTGAAGTAGAATATGAGGTGCCTATCATTTTAGGTAGATCTTTCCTTGCTAGGGGGAAGGCTCTTGTTGATATGGAGGCCAGTGAGCTTATTTTCCAGGTGGGTAACGAAAAGGTGGTCCTCCATGTGTGCAAATCAATGAGGTAACCGAATAGTAATAAAGTTTGTTCGTTTGTGGATTTGGTGACTGACGTGATAGTTGATGATGCTAGTGCAACAATAAATATTGTGAGCACGTGATTTTTGCCTTACCTGAGAAGTATTCCCAGAAAATTGGCTATGTGGAGTGTGTAAATGCATTGTAAGGCATGGGATCATACATTTATGAGCTCCGAAAGCTATATTTGGATCTTGAAAATTAGAAGACTCCTCCAACAAAGCCCTCAATCGAGGAGCCTCCTACCTTGGAGCTAAAGCCATTTCCCTCGCACCTCAGGTATGAACTCCTTGGCCCTTCTTCTACTCTACCGGTTATCCTTTCTTCTTACTTAACTAACATACAAGTAGAGTCCATATTGGAGGTGCTACAAAGAAGGAAAAGAGATCGGTTGGGCTTTGGTGGATATACGAGGCATAAGCCACTCCTTTTTTATGCACAAGATTATTTTGGAGGAGGTGCCAAACCCTCCATTGAACATCAAAGAAGATTGAATGAAGCAATGCAAGAGGTGGTGAAGAAGGAGATAATTAAGTGGTTAGATGTCAGGGTTGTCTACCCCATTTTTTGATAGCTTGTGCACCTCTCTGGTGAAATATGTCCAAAAGAAAGGGGGAATGATTGTGGTAACAAATGATAAGAATGAATTGATCCCAACAAGAACCGTCACCGGGTGGAGAGTGTGCATGGACTATAGGAAGCTCAAAAAAGTTACTCGGAAAGATCATTTCCTGCTTCCATTTCTTAACCAAATGCTTGATAGGTTGGTCGGGCGTGATTTTTATTGCTTTTTTAATGGATCCTCCAGTTATAACCAAGTCCTTATTGATCCCGATGACCAAGAGAAGACCACTTTCATTTGTCCCTATGGTACTTTTGCCTTCTCGCGGATGCCTTTTTGGTTGTGTAATGCACCAACGACTTTTCAATGGTGTATGATGGTTATTTTTATCGACAAGGTGGAGGACATTCTTGAGGTATTTATGGATGATTTTTTATGGTTAGAAATTCGTTTGAAGATTGTTTGAACAATTTGGATAGGGGTGTTGGCTGGATGTGAAGAGACAAATTTGGTGTTGAATTAGGAGAAGTGCCACTTCATGGTCGAGGAAGACATTATTCTTGGCCACAAAATTTCAAAGCGTGGTATTGAGGTCGATAAGGCCAAGATTGAGGTGATCTCCAAACTCCACCCCCTATATTCGTGAAGATATTGAGGAGCTTCTTGGATTATGCGAGTTTCTATCGCCGATTCATCAAGAATTTTCCAAGATGGTGAACCCATTGTGCAAAATTTTAGAGAAGGATGCCAAGTTCCATTTCAATGAATATTGTATGAAGGCATTCGAGTTGCTTAAGTTCAAGTTGAAAACTACTCCCATTATCATCGCATCGGATTGGAGCTTGCCTTTTGAGCTCATGTGTGATGCTAGTGATGTTGCAGTTGGAGCGGTGTTAGGGAAAAGAATCAACAAAATCTTCCATCCGATCTACTATTCTAGCAAGACCATGAATGATGCCTAAGTCAACTACACAGTGACCGAAAAGGAGTTACTTGCTATTTTTTTTGCCATGGAGAACTTCTGGACGTATTTGATACTAAGGTAATTGTGCACACCGGCCATGCGGCACTTCGGCATTTGATGAGCAAGAAAGATTTTAAGGCAAGGTTGATAAAAAAGACAACCCTCTTTCCCCATTCTTGTTTGTACTTGTCATGGATTACTTAAGTAGAATACTTATGACACTAAGGTGTAGCCAGATTTCAACCTCCATCCAAAGAGTGAAAAACTGAAAGTAGTGCAACTTGATTTTATTAGTGACCCATTACTAGTTTTGTAAGGATACTGAGGTTTCTATACATATGTTTTATGATTGTGTTTAAGGATTTTTTTTTTAGTGTTTTTGGTCTGAAAGCAAAGAAATATAAAAGTTTCATCTACTTTGGAGAAGTACACCTAGTGATTCAACAGATAGTACTAGATCAAATTAGTTTCACAAGAAGAGAGATCTATCAATTAAATACATGGGGATTCTATTAAGCACAAAAATAATGTACGTTATGCAGTTTCAGCCATCAGTGGTCAAGATGATAGGCATAATTACATCATGGACCTCAAAATTGTTATCGTATGCAGGAAGAATATAGTTGATTTAAAGTATACTATTCTTCATACATATATTTCCTAAGAAAGTCATAATAATGATTGAAGCAATATGCGCGAAATTCCTTTAGTATGGAAGAATAAATGTAACTAAAAGAGCACCGATAGCATGTGAAAGACGCTGCCAATCAAAAATTATTGGTATGGATGGAATTTACTAGATATCTTTGTATGGAATAACCCTGCAATATGCATGTTGCTATTGAATCTAGCCCATAAAAAGGATAAACTATGAGTCTAATGGATACGCATTTTACTATGGTAGAAACAAAAATAATTGTAAAAGTTGAACCTAAAGCAGCTTCATGTATGGTAAAAAAGATTTAGAAGGCTAAAAAACACCTTACTGATGCAGATCAATATACAAAAAATTTTATCTTGAGTTTTTCACTAAAAAGGTGTATGAAAGGTTAAAAGGTGAATATCAGAAAATACAATTGAAGAAACTGGTATGCAACAATATTGGATCTCCCAAGTGGATATTTGGTTATGTATTTAGCTATAATTTGAAAGTTAAGCATTAGAGATAGGCTAGCAAGACGGGAGATAACTAATGACTTATATTGCACTCTATGCAATATAGGGCCAAAAGGCATCAACCTAGGACATGTGTTTTTATGTCTATCTATTGAAGAATTTCGCCCTAAATAATAACAGTATAAGTAAATTTAAAGAACAGATGGAAACAAGAGCTAGCTTGGTCATACTGCCATGACAAAGCGAAAACTACTAGTGAGGAAATTTTAGAGAATGTCATTAGCAAGATGTGTCTATGATATATGGCAGGAGAGAAATACGAGAATATTCTTAACAAAACAGTGGCAACCAGAGTTGATTATCAAGCTGATTATTCAATTAATATTTGGTAGAGGTAACATGAAGCCCAGATCATGCCGAAGACTTGAAGACTTGAACTACTATCCTTGAATATGAGCTGGTAAAAGAAGGACAAGGAAGCTTGTCTCCTTCCTGATAGTACTAGTAAGATGTTTCCTAATGTTTTGAAATGATGTCAAGCCGTAGATCAGTTTTGTATTTTTGAGCTGTAAATTTTGCTTTAGTAATAAAATTTGATAGTTAAAAAAAATCAATTAAATTTATAAAATATGAATACTTTTGGTCTACATTAAATATTTTGCAAATAATGCTTAGATTTAATAAATAAATGTATTAAAAAAATTAAGAGAAACGAATATTTGGAGGTACGTTTTTTGCAGCTTCAACCGTTGTCTACTTCTTCTGTTTAATGTCATCTTTTAGGTGTATTTCCAATATTTTCGATCTGTTTTAGTGTTTGGCGTAATTTTTGGTTTTCTACTTTTTGTGTTTAGTATCATTTTTATGTGTATTTTTAATATTTTCGATCTATTTTTAGTGTTTGGTGTAATTTTTTGGTGTTGCAGGTTTCGAGATCTGATATGATTTCCTAATATTTGTAGTTAAATATTTCTTCTTTTTCTTCTTTTTTCCTTTTTTTGTTACTATTTTCGTTAATTCTAACAGCATAATTTTAAAGTGCTCAATATTGGAAAATCTAAAGGACTAAAGTTGTTATATAGCATATTTAAGGGACTATTAAATCTTTCCCCCAAACTTAAGGGAATCAAATTTGTCATTTTCCCCGAAAATTTTAAAACAAAGTTTTGGGGGGTATCATGACTTCATGATAAAGTTTAGTGACAAAGATTAATTTACTCTTTTTAGTTTCTCCCTTCTTCCCGTTTCAATTTGGAAATTCCTGCAAATACTCAATTCCAGCTTCTCAGTTGAATCATGGAGTCGTCATCCTACGAGCTGAATGCCGTATCATCGTGGGAATATCTAAGTCTATTTCTCTTTCGTCCCCTTCTTGCTATCATCTTCGTCCTCTCCTTACTCCTCTTAGGTCTGTCTATTTTAGTTTAAAAAATCTCGAATTTCAGCTAAAAGCATTTTGATTTGTGAAAATTTTGTGCAGGTTGGTTCTTGGCCTGGAAATTAGTTCTGGTTCATGTACCTTTGGTCCAAGAAATATTTGGTTTGCGGAAGAAACCTGTTAATCGGAAACCCGAAAATCGGCGGCGGTTGACTCAATTCTACAACAACCTGGACTCACAATCTTCTCTTTCCCAATGGTAAAATTTTATCTAATCTTAGTAATCCGAGACCTTGGGACTCAGAAAAAGATTTAAATTCTATTTGATCTCTATATTTATGTCCTATTGATTTTTTTTAAATCTTTGCAGTTATTCAATTGTCTTTCCACAAATACTATAATTGTTAATCTTCCTCTCCTTTTTTGCGATTTGCTTAAAAGGATGCAGAGTATTAGAGATTAGTACATAAACTTCCATAGAAAAAGAATTGGGGGAATAATAATTCATAATTAGCTCAAACACATTTAGGTTGGAACCCGTATTTGTTAAAACATCAACTACTTGAGTGCCCTCCCTATATGTGTGACCAACTATTGGGTTTGCTAGCTCAACCAGAAGGTACCTGCAACCATTAATGATTTACAAATAACCAAATATGTTTCTTAGTCCCTATGTGATTTATCAGTCTGTAAACTAAAATTCATAACAATAACAACAATATACCAAGTGTATTTCTACAAGTAGGATTTGGGGAGGATAGTAATGTACGCACACCTTACCCCTAACTTGTACGGTAGAGAGTCAACTAAAAGCCGTAACATTGGAAGCAAATTCTGTATATCACTATCCTTTTCCCCCTTCCCTTCTCTGATCCGTTTCTGTAGTCTGGTTTTACTAAGTTTAATTTGTAACAACTTACTAATTTCTTTTTGATGAATTTTATAAATTATTAGTTTTTTTTTGTGAATTTAACAACTTACTATGCTTTTCATTTCAGCAATTATGAGAAAAAAATCAAAGAGTACCATGCCCCTCCTTTATAAACTACTCATTCTGTACTAATCTTTCATGATTCAATGAGTCACCAATCTGTAGGATGTTCTTTTCATAATCTTTTCGTTATTTAAATTTTGATGATGTTCTATGCCCTTTATTATTTAATTTCTTACCCTTTTAACCATCCACTTGCCTAGGTTATATGTAGAGTCTTAAATGGTCTTTTTTTATATAAGAAAATTCAAAGTGGTCAAAGTCCATAAATAAAAATACCAGGGGAAAGGTTTGGATGAACCACAATGCAATCCAACAATATAGGGTGGTCTAGCACTAAAGTCTAAGAGATTGTCTTATGTGAAGAAAATCCAGAATGAAATCACAGAAGAATTGGACTGCTACCGAGAAACATTATATTCCTCAAAACCTTTTAGTATATATAGAGCTAGAGCTACTTCTGAAACCTTTCTTGGCCTAATTCCAGAATGTTTCTCAGTAGCAGTCTAGTAATCTTGCTGATTAGTTGGAGCTACCTCGGCCAACTGATCGGCAGGATTACTGCAGTGCTGCTGATAAACTAACATTCCTCCGAACCTCCATATAGAGCCTCTGCAACCATCAATCTACGTCAACTTTCCTCCTAAATGTCGATTTGGAACCTGTCATGCTTTGAGAAGTTCGTATAAGTGGATTTATCCTTGAATAACTAACTCTATATGTAAAAATCATTTAATTGATATATGAAGTATTATCATTTTAACATCTACATTCAATATTTATTTTGAGAAAAGTAGATCGAAAATGAACTATACTTTAAACGACATGAGAATTTGAGTCGTTGTTTCTCGGATAATTGTACTATAATCATAATCTGTTATCAGTGGAGTGCATTTTCTTGGGATAATTTTCTCTCTCTTCCTTGTGTCCTTCCTTTCTTTTCCGTTGTTCAAATTGATGAATAGCTTGATCGGTTCTGATAAACTGAAAGAGATTGAGGGGGAATCTTTGATAAATAAGGGAAATATCCTAATTATCTTGTCGATTTTATGATCTCATCTAGTTTATACTGATTCAAAATTTCCTAATACATAGCCAACATTGATGATGGTGCCAAATGAAAAGGCAAAACTAGAAACACCAAAACAATAAAGTGAAGAACCAAATAAAAAAGCCAAAGTGAAAAAGTGATTGTATTCTCTCAAATTCAATAACTAATTATTTGAACAAAAAAATATGAACTCGAACTGAATAGCCAAATGTACTCCCCCTGGTTTGGAAGAGGGGGAGGGGAAGGAACTAGAGCTGTTACTTTCTGGATAGGTATATATTGAGTGTTCCTTGTCAGAAAGATATAAATAGCGCATTGTTCTAGTCACTCTACATAATCTTCTCTGCCACTCTGAAATAGTCGGCGGAACTTCGTATGATTAACATTAGTTTCTTCGGAAAAGGGCCTGATGTATCCCTCTACTTTGTTTTATTGTTCAATCATGTCCCCGGTTATACTTACCGTCCAAGTTTACCCCTGCCGTCCGTCAAAGTTCTATATTTGCCCCTATTTTAACGGCAGGGACGCGTGGCACATTCTGAATACGGAAAAGGGCCCGATTTATCCCTATACTTTATTTTATTGTTCCCTCGTTATACTTTCCGTCCAAGTTTATCCCTGCCTTCCATCAAAGTTCTATATTTGCTCATATTTTAACGGCCGGGACACGTGGCATATTTTAGGAGAAAGAACCAGTACAAACACAAAAGAACTCCAAACCCATGACCCGCATACTCGTTTTTCCTCTCTTAATTTTTTTTCAAACTTCTCTTAAATAAAAACTTTTAATTCGTGTAAGAGATTATCTTAGTCTGACGAAGTCACGCCGGCGCCGGAAATTGTGTCTTTGAACCTCATTTCTTTGTCAGACTAAGATAATCTCTTACACAGATTAAATGTTTTTATTTAAGAGAAGTTTGGGAAAAATTACGAGAGGAAAAACGAGCATGCGGGTCATGGGTTCTAGGGCAGTTTGGAGTTTTTTTGTTTTTGTACTGGTTCTTTCTCCTAAAATATGCCACGTGTCCCGGCCGTTAAAATAGGGTCAAATAAAGAACTTTGACGGAGGGCAGTGGTAAACTTGGACGGAAAGTATATCAAGGCATATGATTGAACAATAAAATAAAGTATAGGGATATATCAGACCTTTATCTGTATTCAGAATGTGCCACGTGTCCCGGACATTAAAATAGGGGCAAATATTGAACTTTGATGGACGGCAGGGGTATACGTGGAAGGAAAGTATAACGGGGGACAAGATTGAACAACAAAACAAAGTAAAGGAATATATCAGGCCCTTTTCCGTAGTTTCTTTTATGTTCTAGGTTCTAAGATTAGCTATCCCAAATAACCTAGCCTAACATAAAGTTTATTCCTTCTTTGTAAATATCTTTCACCATCCCAAATAGACTAACTGATCTTAATTCTACTCCTAGCTAAATATCCATTTTGTGTGCAGTTCTGCCAATTTGCAATTCATGAAGATAATTTTCTACATGTCAAATTATTCTCTCTGGTGCTGTGAGAGGGTCAGTGCAACTACTGATTATTGATGATAAGCCTCGTTTCTATTTAGGATCATCACCCTCTACTTTCTCATTTACAAGCCTGAATGCCCTAGCCTAATATAATATTCATCTTTCTTGCATAATTTTACATATTGTGTGCTGTTCTAGCAACTTGCAAATTGTGCGGAACAATTTCCTGCCTGTCAAATTATGCTTTCAGGTACTGTGAAATAGTTAGTGGAATTCAGAGGTTTATTGATTAGGTTTCCTTTTTCCCTGTGCCCACAACCCTGCTAAGGATACGTCGGAGGGTTATTAGATACATGTGCTAGGCAATAGAAGTCCTTGGTGGTTGAAGACTGACTTTTTTTTATCTCATAAATCATAAACATAGCAGTGGTAGTTAAGAGTAGTTTTACCTGGGAGTTGAATATTTAAACTCCGATCTTGCTAGGTGTCAGAAGTATCACTCATCCTTGTTAGGTAACTACAGATTTGGTAACATGTTTTTAGGAAAGACATTTGTTAACATGCAATAGTGAGGAAACAGATTCGTTGACGAGCAAGTTTTCTTTCCTCTTCTTTCAGCATCGAAATTTTAAGGGCACTGTCCATTTTGTTGTATTGTTAAGTTTTGCGTTAACATAGCATATCTTGTTGTTAAGAAATACATTCTTTCACAGAAAAGCTTTGTCTTCGTTTGTCATTTCAGCTTTAACATTTTAAGGAAGCTGTCATATGTTGTTGTATCGATAGGTTTTTCTTTAACTCAATATCTTCTTGTTGATCATTTTAGCATGAATGTAAACTCTATTTCAAGCACAAAAAATGTAAAAAACTATGTAGCATTGTTTACCTGCTTAGCTTGCATTTGTTAGGCTTTGTATGATTTAGTTTGATTGTAGACTGTATAGGTAAGCTTATGATGCCCGTGATTAGGAGCTGAAGTTTCTTGTGCTTTGGGAAGTTGTCAGGTGTTGATCTCCGTGATCAGCACATTTATCTTCAGCTGATCTTGATTCAAGCTTAAACACTTGTTCATCATTTTTCCACGCATGGCGTTCTTTCATTAGTGTATGACGTTTGGGGTATTTGTTGCAAGGCCAAGTATTTGTACTTAATGCAGATAATGAGCCAGAGGTTGAAGAAGATTATGGAGTGTGTAGCGATGGTTTGTAACTAGTTTGAACTGTTAATATGCATTTGGAGAGATTGCATTCTTGTCTCAGCTCTTTTGTTTCAAATCATGATTTAAGATCAACTGAATGTTATAATACCGCGTGTTTCCTATGTATTTTTACTTTTAATTTGGTTAATAAGTACAGGTGTAGTTATACTGCAGTTGCAATATTAGCGATTGACGATATATATATACATAGACAAGAGGGGTTGCTCTGATGGTAGGGGTTGCTCTGATGGTAAGCAACTTCACTTCCAACCGAGAGGTTGTAAGTTCGAGTTTCCCCAAGAGCAAGGTGGTAAGCTCTTGGAGGGAATGATTCCGAGGGTTTATACGTTGAATGATATTAAAAAAATTATATGACTTACATTCTTTTTCTGTTTAATAAGAATGTAATGTAAAAAAATTCTTATTAAACGGTATTCAATCATCTTATAAGCATGAGGGAGGAAGATCCATTAACAGCTAAACTATCCCGTCGAAACGTCTGTTCGAGAAAATTCAGTTCATTTAAAATATTCTACTTATATTTTTACTGTTTCTATCTCGTTGAAACGTCTGTTGGAGAAGATTCATTTCTTTTAAAATATTTTGCTCATATTTTAACTAGGGGTGGTCATATGTCGGGTGAAATTGATAACCCGGACCGTTAATTTTTTATTGGGTTATCGGTATTGGGTTATTGGGTTCACGGTTCGGTAACGGGGTAAAAAAAAATTTATTGGGTTATCGGTTCGGTCTCGGTTTGCATTTAACCCAATAAGAATGAAGTAATTTACTAATCTACCCTTAAGTATATACTAGAGTTTTATTTTACTAATTCCCTTCCCTCTTCAGTTCAACTCAGTCTTTGTCTCTCTCATTGTATTTCCGCCGCAGCTCCCAACTCCAAACAGTCAATCGCATCGTGTAACGCCAGACGCCTGACTCATCAATCGCATCGTGTAAGTTTTGGTTCAAGATTTTTTGTGGCGAATCGCATCTCCGCACAACGACATTCTTTGTTTGTGCGCCCCTTACCATTCTCGCTCAGTTGCTTCTTGTTAATTATTCTGTTTACTCAAGAATTTTGACTCTGTTTGCTTATGATTTATGTTTTCTATTTGCTAACCGCCAATCTTGGTGTCTTCTCTACTCATGTGAAATTTATGGTTAGAGGAGTAACAACTTTTTGATATTCAGTTTGAGTAATTGAACATTTTTAATTTTAGTTTTATCTTATCAGGTAAATCGATAACCGAAGCGATAAGGATCAATAACTGATAAGCCGATAACCGATAACTAATATCTTATCGGTTTGGTTATCAGGTTATGATATTTGTAAACCGATAATAGATAGGCAAAACCGATAATTTTCAAAATTGAATCGAACCGACCTATGCCCACCTCTAATTTTAAATGTTCCTGATGCGATTGTATTCAATAAGCAAAAGTCCAATTATAGCTTTATAGTCTAATTTGTTCTTCTGTAGGTAAAGAAAAGAAATTTTTCCTTTTAAATAACTTTAAGGCTATTTTTATCATTTTATGTTAGAGCGAACTCAACGAGCTATGGTAACTCCATTAGAGACAACCCCTAGAAGGTTCGAGAAAGAAGAAAGAGAAACAGAGAAATGAAAATTGGTAAAACTCTATGTAACCCTTTATTTCTCAACTTGTTCAGTATTTATGTATTTATATTTACAGGGGAAAATGTGTGAAAAATGAAAGAATCAAATGTTACACTTATACAATACATTGAATATAAAAGAACAAGGAATAAAGAAGACTGGGCTGGGTCATAATGTTGGGCCAGCTGTGTGACTAGGATTTGACCCCCCCCCCAAGCTTGGGGGGGTGATGAAACACCAAGCTTGCTAAGAATACCATAATGCAGCTGGCTTGGTAATGCTTTAGTCATAATATCAGCTAGTTAACATGGAAAAGAGACAAAGTGAGAAGACCAACAGTGATGCAGCCCCTCACATCATGACAATCAATCTCGATGTGTTTGGTGTGCTCATGAAAAATAAGGTTCTTGACTATGTGGAGGGCAGCTTGAAAGTCACAATAGATAGGAACAAGATATGAAATAACCAAATCAAGATCACCCAAAAGCTTAACCAACCAAGCAACCTCTACAACCAGCTAGTAGATGTGGTGTCATGGTCCGAATGATGTGTTAGGAATGCGTAGAATTCTTCGCGGCGAGCTTGCGAGCCGCGGTTCGAACCCTTGGTAGTGATTTAAGTTTCAAAAATGTAGAGAAATAATTTTTCCGAAAAAGTGTCAAATATGCGGTCGAGAATGCGACCGCAGAATCAACATGCGGACCGCATTCTGACCGCAAATCGTTCCAGAGAGTTGCCCAAAATCGTGTCAAAAGTGCGGTCGATATGCGATCGCATGTCAAATCTGCGGTGCACTTTTGTGACCGCAGAATCAACATGCGGTCCGCATAGTGACCGCATTCCTTAACAGAACCTGCATAACTTTGAGGCCATTTTTGCGGTCACTTTGCGGACCGCATGTGTGAAGTTTGTTTGATTCGTGTTAAATTGACAAATTGTGTGAAATTCTTGATGTTGTTGTTGGATATTCAAAGTTTGTTGTTGAGATATGAGTGATGTAAAATGAGAGTTTAAATTGGCAAAAGAATTGTGAATAATGACTATGATGGCCTATATGGCACCTTGTGGAAAACAAACGAAACACTTGAGAATTGGTTTATTGTGGAAATAGATGAAGCACTTGAATTGTGGAAATATTGTAATATGGTTGTGATATTGAATTGGAAAAAAATTGAGAACATGAACCAATGTGTAAGTTGCTATTTGAACTTGTTGAAATTGTGTGTAGTACCTTATCTGCTGTTTGAAATTGTTGTGTTTTCAACTGTAAGGCGGGGTCGTGTTGCGCGCCACAACGTGGTGAAATAAGGTGTGGGTTGGGGTGATAAGGGTGGCCGAGGTAATAAGGGTGGTCAGGGGCAATAAGGATGGAAAGCGATCGAAATCGCTATTGAAAATTGATACATAAATCAATAATGTGAAATTGTGAAAGGAGACAGCAGGAGAGTTTGCAACCTGTGGGGCACCGATTGCCCCTTTGTTTGACTACTTGTGCTTTACGTGATTGATTGGTTATTGTTAAATTGGTTGATTGTAGAAAGTGTTTTGTGTGAGAATTATTTGAAATGAGGAAAATGTGGAAACATGGTTGGCTGGCTTAATTAATTGTTGATGTAATTTAATGGCTTGAGTTTACTTGGGACAAAGTTTGTCCATACATACCAGTACAATTTAAGTGTACTGACGTCCCTTTTGCCGGGGCGCTACATTCGTGTCATGATTGTAGGTGGATCAGTAGCAGGCACTTCAGCTCATCGGCAGTAGTATCCTTCTCCTTCCACTGCCCGTTTTGGTGAGCCCCTTTCTTCCTCGGGGCCTTGTGTGGATCATGCCACTTCGGTTTAGATTTCATTTTGGTTTTGTAAGGTATAGCCGGAGCCTTGTTACCGGCAAGTATTGTATTTCTCTTTTTGTATCCTAGAGGCTCTGTAGACATGTAAACTGTGGGACTCCGGTCTTATGTATATATATTGTGTTATGTCGGGCGTTGTAAAAATTGAAATCTTGTTAATGAATCACTCGTATCGTTTTATTTGTTTAATGTGAAATCAATTATGATTAGTAATATATTTGGTTAATGAGAAACGGTCATCACAGGGGTAACGCGTGGGAATGAAAGGCACCCAGGTCCGCTTGACTGGGGCAACAAGATATGAAATAACCAAATCAAGATCACCCAAAAGCTTAACCAACCAAGCAACTTCTACAGCCAGCTTTCTTAAGGCTCTATATTCAGCCTCAACCGAAGACAAAGAGATGGTGGGTTGTTTCTTACTCTTCCAGGACACAAGACTTCTACCAAGAGATATATAGAATCCACTTACAAATTTAAGAGAGATGGCACAAGATCCCCAATCAAAATCAGAAAATTCCACAAGAGATAAATCATCGTAACTAGAGAACAATATACTTTGAGCAGGATCATTTATAAGGTATCTTAGAATATGCTGCCATCATATGGGGTACCTTGGGCTTCTGAAGAAATTGGATTCGGTGTTGAACAGAGAAAGAAATATCAGGTCTTGTATGTTGGAGGAAATTTAATTTCCCAATTAGTCTTTTATATACATTAGGATCAGAAACAGGAGCACACATGTCTGCAGTAAGCTTAACGGACGGATCCAAAGGAGTAGAAACGGAGGATAAGTGATGACAGTTGAATTTTTGAAGGAGATCGGTGGTATATTTATGCTGATTCATTAAGTATCCTTGGGGATGCTGAGAAATTTCCAAACCTAGGAAGTAGTGCACCAAACATAGATCCTTGATTTTAAATTGAGAGTCCAAGAACAATTTTAAAGAGTTAAGCTCAGAAACATCATCACCAGCTAACAATATATCATATAGACTGCCAATACAACCAGAGAATCAGAAGAGGACTTTGTGAAGAGGGAATAGTCATTGAGACTAGAAATGTAGTCTCTGGAGTGCAGTGCTTCAGACAATTTAGAAAACCATTGTCTAGAAGCCCGCCTGAGGCCATATAAAGACTTCTTGAGTCTACAAACCAATGGAGAAGATTCAGAAGTAGAAGAGAGATCCATCCCAACTGGGATCTTCATATATACTTCCTCAAGAAGGTCACCATGGAGAAAAACTTTGTTCACATCCAACTGAAAAATAGTCCAGCCCCTTTTCACAACTAAGGTCAGGAGACACTTTATGGTTGTAAGCTTGACAACAGGTGAAAAGGTCTTAGTGAAGTCACTACTATCTCTCTCAGTATCACATCTGATAACAAGCCTTGCTTTGTATCTCTTAATGAAACCATCTGCTCTTTGTTTAATCTTGTAATACCACTTACAAGGGATGGATTTTTTGTGAGGATGAAGGGGAACAATGTCCCAAGTCTGATTGGACTCAAGAGCCTGAAGTTCCTTTAGAGCCGCCTCTTGCCAAGCAGGATGAGAAGTTGCATGCTGATAATATTTAGGTTCATGCACATGTAACTCAGTTTGTGATACCTTAGATATTGCAGAAACATGAGTAAGACGGATAACAGAGTTACAGACATAGTCTTGAAGGTATGATAGTTGAATGATAGTTCTGGTGGATTTTCTTAAAGTAGAAGCAGGTGGAGAAGGTTGATCCACACAATGTGGAGAGGATGTAGGGAAAGAATAAGAGGTAGAATGAGAATAAAGATGTGAGATAAAGGATGTAGCAGGAATGTTTGCTCCAGCAATAGGAAGGGAAGAAATATCATATGTTGTGGGCACTTCTATTGCATCGGTATGGGCGGAAGAAGGATCAATATCCACAAAAGGTCGAATAGTGGAGGGAGGAGTGGCAGAAGATGTTGATAAGCCATAAGGGAAGATGTGTTCATGGAATACAACATCCCTAGAATAAAAACTAGAATAATTGGAATGGTTCATAGGTTTGTAACCCTTCTTTGCACATGATATCCTAAGAAAATACTATGTATAGCTCTAGATTGGAACTAGGGGTGGCAAAATAGTTCAAAGAAAATAGTTATCCACTCATATTATTCATTAAAATATGAGTTGGACAATGAACTATTTAAAAATGGGTCAAATATAGATAAGAACCATATTATCCATTTAGAAAATGGATAACCAATGAGCAACCAATGGACAATCAATGAGTCTAACATTTACATTTATAAAATCACAAATTGGAGGTTCCTCAAGTTAGGGAGAGTAAGAATTCTCCAAAAGGTGATCATATACAAGAAGTCATGAGTAATATGAATAACCCATATTATCTGCTGGTTAAATTATTTTTTATCTGTATTAAATATGGGTCGGGTCGGATAATTGATCCATTTTTATATTACCCATTTTGGACCCGAACAATTCCGACCCGACCCGCCCGTTTGCCACTCCTAATTGAAACTTATCGCTTCCAAACTTGGGAGAAGTTGCAAAGCATAAGCAACCAAAGGACTTTAAATGAGAATAAGAAGGTGGATTTCCATGCAATTTTTCATAAGGAGAAATGTTGTTTAAGACAGTTAGAGGCATTCTATTGATCAAGTAGGTTGCAACTAGTACACAATCACCCCAGAATTTATGAGAAAGTTCAGATTGAAAAAGGAGAGCTCTAGTAACTTCCAACAAATGTTTATATTTTCTTTCCATAACACCATTTTGTTGTGGTGTATGTGGAATAGTAGTTTGATGCAGAATACATTAGTTGCTAAAGAAAGCAGCAACTTTAAAGCTACTAACACACACATAAACATTATTAGACCTGAAAGTTTGGATTGAGGATTGAAAATGTGTTTTGACCAGAGAGGTGAATGCTTTTAACACAAAAAGAGCATTACCTTTACAAGATAAAAGGTGGGTCTAGGTAGCTCTACTATAGTCATCAACTAAAGTTAAGAAGTATCTAAAACCATTGTATGTCCTAGTATTATAGGGTCCCTAAACATCAATGTGAACCAGCTGAAAAGGAGCAGTGGAATGAATATGGCTTTCATAAAAAAGGTAATCTTTATTGTCTAGCCATTTGACAAATAGAGCATATGAAAGACTACTTTGAAGAAACTTTATCAGACAAGAACGAAATAGATGTCATTCTATGAAAAGTCATATGGTCTAACCTTTGGTACCAAAACAAATCTATTTTATTCATGTTAGATGTCTAATTACATGGCATATTATTTACAAAAATTGAAAATTAGACTTATTGCAAGAAATAAAATTTGAAAGAATAAAGAAGAAACATGTTGAGATGGAAACAATTCAGTATCAAGATGCGGATAGTATAGTCTTCCAGCAGCCTTACCAATTACTAATGGCCTTTTTAGAGAAGGGACCTATAAAGAACAATTAAATTTGGTAAGAATAACTATACAATTTAGCTGGGACATTAGTTGATGTATAACGATTATATTAAAATGAAAGAAAGGCACAAAAAGGACATTGAGTAAATTTAGGTCATGCCTGAGATGTAAAGAACCAATTGACAACACTTTAACTTTATATCCATTAGGTAGAGTGACTATAAATGGTTTAAATAAAGGTATAAGGTTGTGAAGAAAGTGTTTGTGTGGAGTCATGCGATTTGTTGTCCGTGAGTCTAATATCCAAGAATTTATACCTAATTGAGAAGATGCACATATATGGGAATCAGTAGATTCTGTAGCATAAGCAGTGAACAAACTTGTAAAGTGTGCAAACCTAAATTCCTCAACATGAAAATTTTCAGAACCAACACTAGGAGAGACCTGGACTTGTTGGAATAAAGTCATCGGGTGATGATATTGTTCCTTGGTAAAACCATGAGCGACATTCTCAGTAGATGGTTGAGGAGAAACTGTAGACTCATTGATTGGGAAACTGTAGACACATGAGGGTGATTTCTTGCCTTTGGTAAATTTGAAATATGCAGGAAAATCATGTAATATGTAGCATTTCTCCACTGTGTGTCTAGGTTTCTTGCAGTTTTTGCAAGAAACAGATTTGGTTTTTCAGGAGTCAAAGTTGATCCTTTGATTGAAATTTCTATTTAGTGTCGTTGAGGATACAGAGAAGGACGCAGATTCATTAGAAAAATTTGGAACCGAAGCTTGAGTTTCTCTTTGACTCTTATCTTGTTACAAGAGAGAGTAAGCTTTGCTTATTGGTGGTAAGAGATTCATGAGCATAATAACACTCTTCAAAGTTGTATATGAGTCATTAGCCCATTTAGGAATTGAAATAGTTGTTGATCTTCTATAAACTTGGGAAGAGATCCACAAGAGTTTATAGGGCCTACATATGAGGAATTTAATTCATCTCAAAGACTCCGAAATTTGGTGAAGTAGATGGCAATATCAGATGACCCTGTGTATGAACTTCAATATATTATGCTGGAACTCCAACACGCGAAAAGTTCCAGTATAATATACTGAAGTATTTTTTTCGGATTTTGAACAGTATTTTCGTCAGATTTATCTTTACATCAAATTGGCTAAATTTCGATTACTTTTGAAATTATTGCCATTTTTGAATGACCACTTGTAAATCAGGCTATTTTTTAATAAATGAATGAATAAGAAGAATTAACCCAAATAGCAGCTCACTCAAGTACTTAAACTAAAAATAACCAGTGGAGGTATAATATATGCATAATTTATGTAATATATGTATATAATTTTGTATAATTTTGTATAATCAATATATATAAGATTAGAAAAATAAACAATAAATGTGACTGGCTATTTATGTAAAGATCCCGAAGAAGAATAAGAATAATATATATTACTTGACATTATAAAAAAATCCTTTCACCGTCAATTTTTATAAATTAAGTCGATGAGTTTTTCCTTTTCAACTTGTTATACCAATCAGATTTTTTTTTTTTAATCTTTGTCGATTATATCTTCAATAACATAAATTATTATTCGATATATTATTAAGTATACTCTATAGGCATTACCAGAGATAGAAGAGAAAACATACCCCATTTCTTCAAATTCTTTTCCATAGGCAGATTCAAAGAAATCAACAACAATACTATTCTGATTATTGTTTTCATGAAAATTGAAGGATAAGGTTTCCTTCCATGGCAACTTTGAACAAAATCTCTCTGCATGGGCACTTGAATAACCCCACAAACTTCCACGTTCTTTCTGAGCCTTTAATTTTACTCCTAATGGAAGCTTAAAGAAAGCATTGACATGAGAATGAGCCATATTAATTAGTTGAGAATCAACTCCATGGTTTATAACTTGAAAAAATCCCTGGTTCAAACAAGCTGCTTTAACAAGCATGGCCATATGTTGTTGTGTTGCCACTGAAAGCCACCTAAATCAATAATCACTGGCTCAGTTAGCTCTTCTTCTGCTTGTATTTGGTCTTCCTTTGGGTAAATGAATTCTTTAGGTATGTTGGTTTGTTGCTG
Organism: Nicotiana noctiflora; assembly: GCA_032618575.1. Taxonomy (NCBI): domain Eukaryota; kingdom Viridiplantae; phylum Streptophyta; class Magnoliopsida; order Solanales; family Solanaceae; genus Nicotiana; species Nicotiana noctiflora. Next base: position 93,682 of record JASVEL010005268.1, read on the forward strand.
AAAGGTGTTCATTGAGAAATGCATATGCAACACACCCCACTGCTAGCTGCTATAAACTTGTGGTCCAAATATACACATGTGTGTGTGAAGTTCGCCAGTTACAAACAAAAACTTCAGTTCTTCGCCAATTATAAAACAGAAACTTTAGCTCTAGGCTGAAGTTCACTTTTTACAAAAACAAAAGCTTCAGCTCTAGAGCTGAAATTCACACGTTACAAAACAAAAACTTTAGCTCTAGAGCTAAAGTTCGCCAGTTACAAAACAAAAACTTCAGCAAATAGAGAACAAAACTTCACTACTATGCTTAAGTTCAGCAATTACAAATAAAAACTTGAACACACTTGCTACTTCAGTCCCGTCTACTAGAATGCTGAAGTTTGACGTGATTGCCTTTGCTACTTCAGCCCCGTAAGCTGGAGTTACGCGAAAAATGGGTACGCTTGCAATTTTTTTGCCAAAGCGGGCACAAGTTAAAACGTGACCCAAAAAGCGGGTATAGATGCAAATGCCCTGAAAAACATCTGCTAGTATTCTGAAAGTTACAACGGAAAAGGGTCAAATATATTCATCTCTATACTATCGAAAAAGGTTTAAAATTATCCTCCGTTATAAATATTTGGTCATCTCAGCCCTACCGTTATACTGACGGACTGCCATGTACGCCGGACTAAAATGACCCCTCTCATTTTTTACCCACTTCGTTTAACCTTTACCTAGGGGTGTACAAAGGAAGCCGACAAACCGTACCAACCTGATAATCTGATTCAAATCGGGAAAAAAAGAAGGCCATGATATGGTTTGATTTGGTTTGAAATTCCCCTGGGGCCGGAAAAATAAGAGACGAAGCTTTACTTAGATAGAGCTTTGATTGGTATTTTTTTTTCTTAGTGATTGGAAAGGAGGGCGCCTGGGTATGTTATAGAAAGGGAAGGCGGAAGCATCGAATGGCGAAGAGAGGCGGCTCGGCAGGGAAGGAATGAGAAATCGTCAAGGATGACTTCTGTGTTGGCGGAACGAAGGGCTAAATAGCGAGAGTGATTCTCTGAGCCGGTCTGGATTTCCAACGCCTCGGGAAACTGGTCGAGATAGATAACATCACCTTTCTCCCATATTCCTTACCAGTAGGGCAATCTTCTCTTATGGCCTTCACCCCCCGCCCGGAAATAGAGAACCAAGCCCCTTTCTGATCCATTCATTTTGGTAAAAAAATTCGACCATAATTGGTTTAGTTAAGTTTTAACTAAAGAAAGTCAAACCGAAACCAAACCAACCCGACATTACATATATAGAAATTTTAGATATATACAATATATAAATATACTTATTGTGATGTAATTTATTAATATTTCTTAAATTTTTTCATAATTTTATCTTTTAAGGTATTATTTCAAGGTTGAACTTAGAACTTTTGAATGTTCCAATAAGTTTTATAGCCATTAATGTTAGTAATTTAAATAATGGTACCAAAAGCCAAAACCAAAATCAAATCAATATTAATGCTAACAAAAGACATTCAATTCAATACTAGGAACGACAATATATGGAATATCTTTTTTATTTTTATTTTTTTGCAATAATTTAGATAAAAATGCATAACCTATTTTTATTTTTCCTTTAGTGTTTAGTTATGTAATTAATACTCTCTTCCCTTAGTAATTTTAGATTATATTTATTTTTATTATAGCTTTTTAATTAGCAATATTTATATTAAATAATTTTATTGTCTTTATTGTTGAATCCTTTATGATAATGTCATGACACATCTCATATTTTGTATTATTTTCTTGGAAAATACCTAATATAGTTGTATCTTATTAGGATTAAAGAAATTGAACACAAGTTACTTGTTTCGTGCTACAAAGATTTTATCGGGAAAAAACCTGAATAACCCGAGGAAAATCGAGATTGAAAAATCTAAATTTTATTAGTTTGGTTTGATCTTTAGATTTAATTACCCGACACAATTGGTTTAGTTTGATAATTGCAAAATCCGAACCAACCTCACCTATGTACACCCATATGGCTCTACCCATAATCAGCCCAAAGTCGCCTCCTTTGAGAGAGAAAAAACCATTGAAAGATAGACAGCTTCATTTCAACTTGTATAACTTCTTTCGCAAATCAATTTTTGTCGATGACCTGATTCCACAAAAAGGGATTCAAGATATGAAAAATCATGCTTTGCGGTTGTGCTTCTAGGTGACATAAGTGGGAGCGAATGCCTGTTTGGATCAAACAAATTAGGAGATAGGTGTTGAGTCCAAAATAATATGCAAGCTTTTAAGAAGAAATTGAGCAAGTATTTGCTCAAACCTTCCATGTTCCTGGGGATTACTTTGAAATAAAAGTATTTCTCTCTCACCCTTCACAATTAACACAAGGGAAAATCGTTGCAAAGGCAGAACTGCAAAACATTATACCAACAGCTAACCAAGCTCTCTTCTTTACATCATCAAATCCTAATTAAAATTATAGCCGAGACAAGTACGCTTAGCAATTAGCATTCACCAAGAAGCACAAGTCTCGCAACAGTAATTGTAGGCTTTTTGTTGTACCTAGCCAATGTAGAAGATTCTTGAGTAAGCTTCTCAAAAATATCGTTATGAAACTGTTCATGATACCCATGGCTTTAATTGAGATATCGAGATGAACCCATTTCAAAACTTTGAAGATGTAGATCTTGTAAGTCAACTGATTTTTTTGCCATCTTCCTCTTGTCCCAGCAACGGCGGCGCGTCCTTGGAAGTTTTCTTTCCAGCCATTGATGATTTCTCGCCAGCGGGATTTTTCAAAAGCTGGCTTTTTCTCTACGGTTTTTTCCTCGTCTATGGTGCCATTTTGAGGGAGAGATTTAAGGAATCAAAGAGGAAATTAGCAGAGTTTGGACACGAGGGGGGAGGGTAGTGGGGGAGCGGGTGGAGATGATTTGAGTTGGAATTGAAGTAATTGCTCAAATCTATCGTTTAGGGGTTTTTTTGACAAAGGGGGTGATTTTGGGTCGGGTTATGGTAAAGCAGGTACAAAAAAAGGGATGAGTCGTTTTAATCCTATGAAGAGCACATGGTCATCCATCCAATTAAGGGGTATATTTGAATGATAGTACAACTATAGGGATTGAGATGACCTAATAGTATGACGAAAGATATTTTTAAACCTTTTTCAGGAATATATTTGACCATAGCTGTTTTCACCCAAAAACAACTTTCAAGCTGTTCGTTCTTATTTTTTTTGGAAATGTTTATTTTGTTTTGTAAAACTTGATCAAGCAGCAGAACAAAATAATTTTGCTAAAATGAGCAAACATTTCTCGAACTCCCAAAATTATTTATCCACTAGCCGTCCTCTTATTCTGATGATGCAAGACCATGGTAAATCAAATGAAAAAAGAGAAGATTAATCATATGCACCTTGCGAGGAAATTGCTAAGAAATTGACTGGTCCTGAGCAGAGGCCTTTGCAACAAGTGTACTTAATGCTGCCTCTTGCAGTTGTAGTTGCGAATGTCAAGGTAGAACATGTACTGACCGGACCTAATTTTCTTAAAGACTTGAACTGCATACCTAGTCATGCAGCAACTATGAACAATAAACACTACATAAATAGGGGGGTGTGGGGGGCGGGAGGGGCAACAGGGGGGGCTTCAATTCGGTGAAGCAAGCTTGTAGGCGTTGCATCTACTCTAGCACTTTAAGTCACCAAAAATCTGAACTTAAGTGCCTATACTTTAACAGTAAGGAAAGTTAAATTAACATAATCAACAACTTTGGACAGCACCAGCAAAAACTTAAACAAAATCAATAACCGTTGAACCAGCACCAGCAAGTCCATGCAGACCATCAACTTCAACCATCAGCAGAATTTTCTTTTTTATGTTAAATACCTGCGTAAATATGCCCAGAGATCTTGATTCACCAGTGGCATAACGGAAGGCCCAGACATTCTTATGTTTCTTATCAGATATAAACAGCCTTCACATCATTTGCTCCAAAACTTGCAGAGCACACAGGGCATTTGCGGTGACGACTCTCAACAATTTTTTGGATACAAGGATTACAAAAGAGATGGAAACATTTCGTGAGGACAACCTGTAATGTAATAAAGATATCTTAGCTCTCCGTAAAACAGTTATCAGTAGAAAGAGTCGGAGCAAAGTTAAATTCTTTCTTCAATAAGGAGATTATTACATGTTTGGAGAAAAATAGACACACCCAAGGATGTGGTGCCTAGGGGTCAATAAAGTGAGTGGAAACCTTGTCTGAGACTAGGGCTCAAATCGCAGCCAAGACAAAAAAGGTGATTTCTTTTCATCTGCATAAGTCCTTGGTAGGCAAAGATATTCGATATCTATCCTAGTGGGAGGTAACAAGTACTTGGTGGAATAGTCGAGGTGCACGCAAACTGGCCAAATGCTACCATTACATAAAAAAAATATTTGAAGAAAACTAGTTCTATTACTGCCGTGGCAAAAAGAGAACAAATCATTGCAATAAGTTGGCATTCAGAATCTCTATGATCTCACAAAATGGTGGAAGTACCAGTCTATCACTATGCTTCTCCACATCAGACGAGATCACCTAACAAATTTAATATCTATATTGCAGTTAGCCTACTGCCAAGCACGTTTGGTTATATGTACTATTCAGTCTCATTAATTCTGGTTGTTCCCAATATTTAAAACCATAGAATCTCATCACTGAAGAATCTCTTGGATAGCACATACTATTATCTCAATAACCAATCTAAACTAAGAACCCATCATCTTTTCATCCCATCTGCTGCCAGTATCAGAAACTTGAACGGTGGATCCTACAACAGGTGTGACATTTTATATGTGCTTTGAGCTTCACCTACCTTATGCTGATCGACCAAAGAAATAAGAAAAAGATCAGTTGGTCCTACCTCTTTTCGCTTATCAAAGCAAATACTACAGTTGAGTATTTCCTTGTATTCCCTTAGCTTCTGCTGAAGCTTCTCAATAACAGACGACCCTTCGATGTGTGACCTCAACCGTGAAGTCTTTCTCCTCAGAGCTTCTACATCCTCCTCTGCTCTTTTCCTCTCAAACCTAGTCAAGTAACGCAAGGACAAGATAATAAGGGAATGCATAAGAGACTATTGGTTTAAGAGCTAAATTGATACTCGGGATACAGACAAACGTTAACCTCCAATTTACCTCTCTTTCTCTAGTTCTATCTGCAACTCTGAAAGATCAACTCGACTTTTGTCTATCTTGGACTGCAATTCTTCCAGTGTCTCCCGCAATTGCTGGGAGGATTTTCTTACGTCTAACAACCGTTTTTGGGTGTTCTCCAGAGCAAGAGAACTCTGAATCCTATCTTCAGCAAGTTTCTGAACTAGATCTGAGCATCCCCTTAACTGAAAGGAAACAAACATACATTAAGTCCCTGCAGCAATATAAAACATTTGGAACTCCCAAGAAGATCCCCAATTACCTGGTCATCAACTTTGGCAGCTTTCATTTCATAGAAACTGACCACTGTATTGGCATCTTCAACCGCTCTCTCTACGGTTTGAGTTTCCCAGGCAAGACAATCCCGCTGCTGTCTTGCCCGTAGTCCCTCTAAAACAAGCTAAGGAGCAGAAGATAAACTTATCAGATAGTACTAAATTGGCAGCAGTAGAAACCTGACACAATAGAAAGGTAAAGACTGATGACTATTCAGAGCGTGCAATCCAGCAATCATGTAAAGCATGTTTTTCAGAGTATCCTCGAAGATCTTGAACTAATACAACAAAACTCATTAAAACATCGTGGATAGAAAACTCCTTTAAAAACCCAAAATATCAATGCAAAGCTACGGAAAAGTGTCTAAAATAGTGGTCACAGAAAAGCAACTAATGCTGTGAAGGTCGAAACCATGTGCAAGGATAAAACCAGCATAAAAGTAGGACAGTGGAAAACATTCTAAGCAGTTTCCCCAAATAAATACACATAAGAGAGTGATGGCTGATTAAAGATAGCCATGGAAGTAGCAGACCGAAAGCAAATCCAAAGCTGTAATTAGCATTAAATACAGATGTATTTCTCTACTCTATTTTTGGTGTAAGTAATGAATCTACCCCTTGTATATATTTTATAGCACTCTCTTGTCGCTGGATATTAATAATATGTATCTTTATCGATAAAGAAAGGAAATAACCCGGTATGGTGGGTTGTCGTCACTGATGAAAACGGAAAATGTAGATCAGGGTCACTGGAGGGGTGGTACCGTAGTAGTGGTGAGCAGTTAGACCTAAAAGAGCTAATTGGAAAGGTAAACCAATATAGAGGTAGTAACAAGGTTGCATAAGAAATTATCAACACCCCTAGCAGTGTAAACCATTCCCAGGGACAATGAACAACCCTAGTCAATCAATTTCTCCTTGTCATATGATGTAAAACCAAAGCAAAAGTTAATTACTCGAAACCATCTGACAAATAAAGGCTGAAGAGAAATACCAAAACCATGCTTCTCCCTAATTTTCCTGACTCTCCACCAAGATGCAACTTTATTTCACATGAAGCTAATTAATTCACGAAGCATCTAATAGACAACAAATAACAGAATTCACCAATTAGAGCAAATAGGGAGGACTAATGGTACCTTTAAGTAACTAATGGTACATAAATTAGTTGAAGATTTTTGCCAAATTTACACAAATGCTAACAGATTGAAGGCATTCCAGTCAGATATATTACCTTGATATTGTAATCATCTCTCTCTGTGATTTGCTGGAAGAGCTGCTGATTTTGTGATTGCATATCATCGTAGGCTTGCCCAATTGTCTGGAACAAACGAATCTCTCTAATCTTTCAGATTGTTTTACTAAGCTAGTGTTCTATACAACTGACCTGTAAGCACATACAAGTTAAGCAGTAAACACACCTCTATCTCAGAGAGGTAGGCCTCAGTTTCTTCATGCTTGGACTTCAAGACTTCCACGAGTCTAGACCGTTCCCTGAAGTAACAAGAACTAACAATCTTTGTGAATATTCTTCACGACGCTAATTCATTATTACAAGGAACAAGGAAAATTCGACTTATTGGTATACTTCTTGTATACATGCGAGTTTTTGCCCTTTTTTAATGAATTTTATTATTTTATCAAAAAGGGAACAAGGAAAAGAAGAGTTCTATCAAATTGATAAAAAGACCATATATATTTTAAAGCTTCTCAACACTAAAGATGCAAATAATCCTATGACTTGCTCATTGCAATCTTGAGCCAGTTTATATGAAAGAAGCTAGAAAAATAAGCCCACAGGTATATGGAAGAACTTAATGAGCATCAACCACAGCATTTATCTCAGAATCTCGTGACCCAGGTGAACCTGCTGGTGAAATCAAGGTCAAACGACCATAAGCATCATAACTAACTAGCATCCTAGAAAAGATTCATTCTCCCAACATAACTGACCAGTTATATACAATACATCAGCAGCGAAGATGTGGATCTCAAAATCTCCCTTATCTCGACAATTCCATGAAGCTTTCAACATAGAATATTCAGTAAATCCCCGAACACTCTCCGGGCCCATTTTTCTCTCCAAAGCCCAAGTTCCTCTCCTAAAACCAAGACCTCCTGGTGAATACAAGATTCCACTACTGCAACTTTGATTGGTAAACATGCTAGAAGTGAAATGAAGCCGGAGGCACCCACCAATAGTGGACTTGTGCACCCTCCAACCATTACTTTCGACTTAAGAGTTTTTCATGTATGGGAATACATAATAATTTCAGCTTCTATTTTGGAAGATATCATAATAATTTCAGCTCCTATTTAGGAAGATGTTCTTTTAGGTTTAAGCACACACAGACAATTTTCTGAATGATCAACCAACAGCACTATGATGACTCGTCATTCAATATAACAAGTGGTTGAACAGACCTTTTAGAAGCATCCAACTTCTGTCTCAGCTCTGCAATCTCAGCTTCTGCAGCAGCTAGCTTCTGCTGGGAGTTAGCCTCGGCTTCGATAGCAGATTTCACTCTTAATTCCAAATTGTGCTCATCAAGAGAAGTCTTCAGACTTTGAACACAAGCCCAAGCTCTGTACTCAGAATCCCGAGCCTCAAAAACATCCCTGCAGTCACCATGGTAATGTTTGGAAGCATAGCGCACCAATTATTTTATCAAAAAATCAGTGAAGAAAAAGATCCATTCAAGCCAGATATATGCCCATTGAGGATCTATATACCTAAAATATATGAAATTCAATAGCTTATCAGCAAGGATTTCTATCGAAGAACACTCAATGCTATTTCACTATTACAAATTGGAAGCAGAGATTCTGCAAACAGTGATTGTAAGGACTTCAGTGCAAAGAGGAAAGTATTGCAAGCTGCCCCAGAAACTATTGTTATCACAAACAAAAAAAGGAAGAGGAAAGTATTCACCAATTCATTTTTTCTCCAAAAACCATCTTGAAGGTCAAAAATGGACATACAATTTGGTCAAAAGTACCTTTGGCAGCTCAATTGCAATTACAAGCACCGTAAGAAACCAAAATGACAATGTGATATATCCAGTTAAATACATTTGATTTACAAGTATGATGTTGGACGGAAGAAACCTCCCTAGACCCCACTTTGTGGGATTACACTAGGTTTGTTATCATTGTTGTTGATGTTGGAGGAAAGCATGTCATATTCAGAAATATAAAGGACGAAATGTTTTCTACATCGACACATCAGTTATCATTATAAGTTTTTTTGATAAAGTAAATTGTATTCATCAAAAGGGAGAGAACTCCCGTTTATAGAAAGTACATCAAAAAGCAGAGAATTTACATCAGGACTTGATTCTTTACAAGTTATCATTATTAGTTTAATCAAGTCATTTAAACCAGAGCCCTAATACATGCGCCTCAGTTTCATATGTACACATAATATAACAATTTCCAAGCTAAACCCATCATTGCATAAGGCACAATATGGTGCTCCAATTTAAAACAGAAATTATTTGAGAAAATCCATCATCACACTAATCCAATGTATATAACGAATATATTTCAAAAGAAATAACACCAATGTCACTTCCCTGTTTACTGCTCAATTCTAACTTCCAGTAAACACTATCCAAGCCCAACCCTTCTTATTTCCCCTGCTTTCCTCAATGATTAATTAAAAAGCAATTAGTCCACAAAACTTCAACAAAGTAAGTGACTTCACTTAATCACAAGAAAGTGACTTCACTTAATAAACACATTAGGCGCACACCAGAAAACTCTTAAAAAATAAAAATTACTTACACTTAATCACAATAAACATTTAACCATGCCTTACCTTGAGAAAGCGGATTCACGCTTATACATCTCCCAAATAAGCTTTAACTGCATATCACTCTCTTTCAAATCATTAACCTGTGGCAAGAAATTCAAACCACAGAGCAAACATGTCAAATTTGTACTCTGTCAAGCACCTGAAATCGAAAACACTCATAGAAGAGGCCAAAATTACATTGTGAGATCATGCAATGCTTCTTTCATTGCCTTGATCCCTAAAAAGAAAGGGGCAATTGAGCTCAAAGACTATAGGCCAATAAGCCTTATTGGAAGTGTTTATAAGATTGTGGCCAAGTTGCTAGCAGAAAGGCTGAAGAAGGTTATTGGTAAACTTGTGTCCAGTCACCAGAATGCCTTTCATCAAACATAGACAGATCACAGATGCAGCACTTATAGCTAATGAGACTTTAGATTGGAGGATTAAAACTGGGGATCCTGGTATTATGTGCAAGCTGGACATAGAGAAGGCTTTTGACAAACTGAACTGGGCCTATCTAATCTCTATACCGAGGAAGATAGGGTTTGGAGACAAATGGATAAGGTGTATCAGATTCAGCATCTCAACAGTTAAGTACACAGTTTTAGTCAATAGGGAACCAGTGGGCGGGATCAGGCAGGCATCTAGCCATGGAGGGACTAAGCAAGATGCTTGAAAAAGCCAGAGAAATGCAGTGGATTCAGGGATTCAAAGTAGGCTCCAATATTGGGAACTCGGTCACTGTTTCTCACCTGTTATATGCCGATGATACTTTGATCTTCTGTGAAGCAAATAAATCGCAAGTTATGTACCTGAACCTCACTCTTCTGCTCTTTGAAGCTCTGTCAAGGTTTACATGTAAATGTGCTGAAAAGCATAATTTACCCTATAAATCAAGTGCCTAATGTGGAGGAGCTGGCAGGCATTATGGGTTGCAGCATTGGGACTCTACCTACAACATACTTGGGCCTACCATTGGGTGCTAAGTTCAAAAACTGTGAGGTATGGAATGGGATCATTGAAAAATTTGAGAAAAGACTAACCTCCTGGCAGCTTCAATACATATCCATGGGTGGCAGATTAACTCTCATCAACAGTGTGCTTGACAGCATACCAACATACTTCATGTCACTGTTTCCCATTCCAAAGAAAGTACTAAAGCAATTGGATAGAATCAGGAGAAACTTCCTATGGGAGGAAAATAACAACACCCACAAAATTCATCTGATAAAGTGGGACACAGTCACTCAACCGAAATGCAACGGAGGATTGGGAGTTAGAGATCTAGCAACCCATAATAAATGCCTATTAATGAAGTGGCTTTGGAGATTTGGCACGGGAGAACCAAGCCTATGGAAGGAAGTGATCATTGCCAAGCATGGGAAAAGAGATAACTGGAGCACTAAAAGATCTAATGCACCCTATGGTGTGGGTCCTTGGAAGTACATCAGTAAATTGGGGAGTGAATTTTTCCGATGCATCCACTTCAAACCAGGCAACGGGGCTCACATAAGATTCTGGAAAGATAAATGGCTAAACAACTCATCACTCATGGATGAGTTTCCTAGCCTATATCATATTGCTCTACACCAGTGCAAGACTGGGAATTGATAGCCTATTTGATTTGCTAGAAAAAGTGGAGGAGTACAATATTGATGTGAGCCAACCAGATACCATATGCTGGGGAAGTAGGGCGCCTTTACCGTAAAAGAATGCTACCGGCAAACTGATTCCCAGAACCAGGTGTTAGATGCATGGCCCTGGAAGTTAATATGGAAGACCAAACTGCCTATCAAAGTCATTTGCCACAACTGGATTGCCCTCAATGAGGCCTGCTTAACTCAAAACAATCTCAACAGAAGAGGTTTCCAGTTGGTCAACAGGTGTTATCTATGTCTGAGAAATGCAGAAACTGTCGAGCACCTGTTTTTGCATTGCCTTGTGGCTTTTGACCTTTAGAATATGTTCCTTTGCATTTTTCGCTTGATTTGGGTCATGCCACAGAATATGAAAGAGGCACACTTGAGCTGGAGTCTATGGAGAGTTGACAAGACCATCAAAAAAATCTGGTAGATGATACCTGGTGCTATGTTTTGGTGTCTATGGAATGAAAGGAATAGAAGATGTTTTGATGGAATCTCAACTCCAATTCACACTCTCAAAGCTAATTGCCTACTCAATCTTCTTTGTTGGACTAAATTAGCTTCTGAAATTAGCACTGACCAATTTTTGGACTTTGTTAGCTCCCTGGTCTTAGACTGACACTGTAAAAGGAGCTACAATTTTTAATTTTTCTTTTTTCTGCATTACATTACTTTTGTAATTTGCATCTCCTTGATGCCTTTTGCTAATGAAACACCTTATTTCATCAAAAAAAGAAGAGGCCAAAAAAATGCAAGTGAAATCCTTACCCAGATGCAATAAAGTAAAAACTAACAAAAAATTAATAAAGCATCCAACAACAATAGCATCCAGAAAATAGATGATGAAAGACTGCAGAGAGATTGGAGCAAAGTTGAACATACCATAGCTTGTAACTTCAGCATTTCAGTCACTTGGGAAGCTGATTTGGCAGACAACCTTTCTAGCTCTTTAGACTATTGAAAAGCAAACAAAACCTTAATATTTAAATAGCTAACCACTTGAAAAATAAAGGAATAGGAAAAGTTAGTGGATTAGCACCAAAACCTTTCGGTCAAAAATACTGGAAAGTGACTGAACATCAGCTCGTAGTGAATGAACATCTGAAGCAGTCTCCTTGTAATTACTCAGTTGATTCTGCATATTGCCCATTGTTTCAGGGAATGAGGAAACCAAGTTTTTAAATTCTGCAATAATTTCTTTTCTACCTGAAACAAATGGCATCTATAGTTAAATAATGCTGCCTGTTACCACATTGGAGTACACATTTTAACCAAAAAAGGAACGGTAATCCACAGCAACTGCTTTTTCGGTATACCAGGTTCTTTTGATGCTTCTTCCAGCTTAGCCTCAATCATACTTCTTTCTTGCATGTGTTTCTGTATCTCCATTTCCAGCCAGGCTATTCTGGAATCAGTAACAGTGGAAGATCGCCGAAAAACATCAATTAAATCATTCTTCAAATTCATTTCTTTTTCCCTCCAAGAAAGATTGTCTTTCTCCACCTATTTAATGCCACAAATTTAAAACAAGAAGATAAACCAATTAAAGAACAAAATACAAGTGAACTACCAACAGCTACAACCTGTAGTTTCTCGTATAGGGACTGATACAGAGATACATCTGCTTTAGCTTTCGCAAGTTGATCTTTAACCAAGGCATATGGTTGGGAAGAGCATATGACTTTCACATTCTTTAGTTTGTTCTGTCAAGAAGTATCCATTCAAAACATTAGTGAAGAAGCAAAACAAACGAGGTACTACAACAGTAAAACAGCGAGAACACTAACAACCAACAGAGTGGAAGAAGGAAATCAATCAAACCAAAGTTAACCTGTAAGCTGGACAACTGCTTCAATATATCTATCCTTTCTTCATGAAGACGCTTGAGTTCGAATAAACGAAAAGAAGATTGGTCCTGTAAACAAGATCTTGTTCATACAACACATTCACCTACTTAAGTGGGATCAAACATGAATGTAAAAGCGCAAACCAGTAAATTACCAAATACTCCTTAAGTGTGGTCTCCATATCCTGCATGTCTCTCTGCTTATCTCTCGCCTTATCATTACCAGTGTGCTTATTTCCAAGATTCAGGATAGGGAAATGGACACCCTTGGCAGCGTCTTTCTCTGCTTTTAGAATTGCCAATTTGCTATTACTTTCGTCCAAATCCGCAATAGTTCTCTCCAACTCCCCTTCATAATAAACGAAATGAAAGTTAATCTTGAAAGCCAATCTCAGGTCCATCCCATATGGAATCAATATTCATAACGCACCACTAAAAGTTGACAGTTTTGACTGAAAAGCCTATAGAATAAATCAGAAAAAGCACATGAAACAAATTCTAAAATGCATTTGCTTGATCACAATAAAGCATTTGATATTCGTAATACAGCAAAGATGGTATGTCCAATGTTTTCATTTACTTAAACATACAGGTGAACATATATCTTTTTGCTGCCTACCTGTATTTAAACCAAGGCTTGAGAAAACTTCACAAGGATAATCAAACAAAAATTAAAAACACGTGGCAAAGGACAATAGCTGCTAATAATTCTACCAGTTCTGCACTTATTGTCTCAAAAATCTCTTACTTCATGATTTGATGACTAAAGTGAAAGTCATCCTATACACTACAACCATATCAGAATAATAATACTAAATGAAAAAAAAAAAAAAGTGGTAGTCACAATAACCATGCCAAAGTGACCAGAGTTCTGCCGGTAAAAAAGGAACATTATAAGTTTAACAAATCAACGAAGGCAACATGCTCAGGTAAATAGTATTGACTAAATTAAACAAGTTGGCACCTACGATGACAAACTGGAACGTAGCATTTCCAACTTCCAGAGTATTTTTGAGTAGTTACCTCTTAACCGCTTAAGCTCGGCTTTATTCTTAGCATCGGTATCTTTATGGCTCTGTAATGCACCAGCCAGGGATCGATGCTTCAGATGAAGTTCATTTATTGCTTGTCTAAGATTTTTAACTCCTATATGCAAATCATTTGATGACTTTTGGAGGCATGACCCTGCACAGCAAAAACTTAAAATATAGTAAAGCTGGAGAAGGAATAAGGCAGCAGTCTCAACAACAACTACACATTAAAATCCCACAGAGCGGGGTCTGGGGAGGGTAATATGTACGCAGACCTTACCCCTACCCCGAAAGGGTAGAGAGGCTATTTCCGAAAGACCCTCGGCTCAGAAAAAGAAAAGGAAAAGAAAGGAAGACAATTCATTAGTCACTTCAGCCGAAACCATAATAGTAACAGAAGCGTAACAACCACAGATAAATGAAACGCAATAACATTAACCAGAAACTAAGGCCCGGTGCTAAGATAGATCAAGGATAAAGTGAATTCAACATTTGAATAAGGCAGCAGTCTCAGTGAGAAGAAAAAACATTTGAAAACTGTTTACCGTCATCAGGAAGCACCTTGAAAACCGCAGCACACAACTTGTCCTTCATTTGCCAAATGTCATCTACAGTGGCTACTATATTCTGCAATATTTTCATGATCTTTTCATCATCCCTTTGCTTGTGTTCTTCTTCCGTTTGAGTTACATTGTTAACAGCAGAGCTGCTTTCAGTTGCACCAGTTTGTAACAGGCGACTTAAGAAAGAATCCTCACATGCATAGAAAGAACCATCTAGCAACAAGGTGATAACGAATAGATAAGAGAAACAAAATTGATGCAATTTCAGAAACCTAAAGCTACAACTTTTTTCTTTTACTGGGATGACCAAATTGCACCAACTCTAAGTTAAAAGAAAAGGAATCTTCAGAATAAATCTATCTTACCATAACAATATGCATGAAACAGCTTTAGAAAAACATAACACCAGCAATAGCACTTCTACCAAATTCTTAGTATTCAAGGTAAGACAACGAGAGGTCTATATTTCGAGGTCCGTCAACAGTATTAAGTGCCGCTTAGATAGACAAAACATAAAGATTTAACAGCAGCGTGCAGAGAATAAGACAATATTGGCTAGACAGAGAAAAGGACGAAAACAAAAAGCACGAAAAACTGTACTATATACCCTGGTGCTCAATGTGAGAGAACGTTCTGCACCATACCCTGTAACCCAAGGCATTAGAGTTCATCATCTGCTTTTGGAAAACCAACACCCAACCTAAAGAGCTTATGGGGAAGCAAAAAAGCACCTTACAGTATAGAATCCTATCTCTTTTCACTACAGTAACTTCTGTGCTCTATTTCAAGAGTTCCGAGAAGATAGATAAAAACTAGAACAAGGTAGTGAAGGGCATGAAGCTTAAGATCACTGCAAACCTCCTGTGAGGCTTAATATTGTATCCCTTAGCACTATAGATTCATTGATAATCTCAAGTTGAGACACTAATTAATTGAAAGGGATACGATGGCCTACAATTACTGCAGTTTGTTGCTTTATTTTTACCGTTCCTTGAGCCGAGGGTCTATTGGAAACAACTTCTCTGCCTTTATAGGGTAGAGTAAGGTTGCATACACACTACCCTCCCCAAACCCCACGTATGGAATTAAGCTAGGTTTTTTGTTGTTGTTGTTGTGGTTCATACGATGGCCAACAAATTTACCTAATGAACACTACCAATGGTCTACTACGGAGTTTAATATCTTTGCTTCTTGTTCCTACCGAGTAAAAAACAGAAATTAGATGCTAAAATTAATATTCAACAATCATTGATGAAAGAAGTTAGTTATCATAGTTAACTAAGTTATAAATAGTTAGAAGCCAGCATAGACTGTTACATCAAAATCTTCTTCTATGACAAACTTAGATAGCAACCATATCCTCTTATCCTCAGTGAATCAGAACCTTCAAACCTTTTCAGAAAAACACATTATGTTCCTTTTTAGAAGGAGATGGAAGAGAGTTTGGTAGTTAACAAGGAACAAAAACTAGCATAAATGAGCATCTCTCACCTTCTGTACTAGACTGATGGTTACTTGCATTTCCATGTCTTAACGAATCCTTTGAACGGATGGAACATACTTCCAACTCACTAACCAACTAGATAAAGAAGCAAGTCAAAAGTTACATTCAGAAACACGCAGCAATATACAGGACACGGATAAATATGTCCGTGCATGAAAAAAAATGTCTACCCTGACAGTACAGCTATAGAGAGCACATATCTACGGTAAATAACAGAATCATGCTTAAGCGTCTGAATGCTGAAAGCCTGAAACCAAATACAATACCTCTTCCCATGATTTCTGAATAACTGCTAGACTGTTATCATATGGCTTCTGTTTATCCCTCAATTCAGAAAATTTATCTTCAAGAAACGTAATCTCAATCTTCTGAGCTTCTAGCTTTTGAGAGAGTTTTTGGTTTTGATGTAGTAGGACCGCAGTATCAAGCTATAGTAAGCAAGAATAATAAACATGAACCAAACAAAATGTGTTAGGTCAGTATACTAAACCAAACTAAAATACAATCAAAAAGATGGAGAGACCTTTTGGCAATTTTATTTCCAAGAAGGTGAAGACTAAACAACTATGTCTCAGATAAGAAAGAGCAAATGGAAAAAAAGCACACGTCTGATTGGTTTAAGGGAATATGAAGGAAAAGTGGACCGCATAAGAATGATTCCAGCCTATGCAACCCCCTTTTGAGAGGAGTTGCCTACAGCATCTTGCAGGTTGTTTTCCTCTTGCATGTTAGATGCAAAAAGGTAACAATTCTCAAATGGACAAAGAGTATATCACAAAAAGAAGGAAGGAAAAATAGGAAAAACTTAGTTTTGAAGGGATAAAGGGCTGATCAGCGCACGAAGTACCCGGCTTTCATCAGGAAGGGGTGTGACGTGGGCAGCCTACCTCACACAAGCATCAGTGGCAAATCCACTCAAACGCTTAATCTATATGTCACACGGAGGCGATTTTACCATCTCTTCAAGGCTCACATTCTTAGTTTTGAAGGAATATCAAGGAAAAATAAAGAAAACTACGTGAGAAGGTTGTCTGTCTTAGCCTATCTTCTATTATAATGAAACACCCCTTAAAGGAAAATAAATTTACACCAGTAGCAGTACACATATATCATCCGTAGTGATTCTCTTGCAGTTTATCTCTTTTGCCATTCTGCAGGTAAAATCAATTCCTTTCTTCCTCTCTGTGACATTACCAACACTTTACTAGGATTTCTTTAGCTGGTATTATACTTCCTTGTAAATATATTAACTGTTCCAATTTGACAAAAATCTACCATCAAACGCGCTCCCTCCATCCCAATTTGCTTTTTGAAAACAAATTACTATGTTGATTTTCATTAAGCGGAGAATCATCACAGGAAAGTATACATTACGCTATTGAATTTCGATTAAACTAAGGTAAACGTTGCTTAGTGAAAAAAGGTGGGGGAAGAGAACTAACCGGTAGTAGGGTTTCCATTGATAAACCAAAAAAAAAATATTTGAACTTGCTAATATAGATAACAGTCTCTTTACTATCTCCGGCAGCGGAACTGCAACTCCGGCGGAATAGTCATCAGATGGAATGTTTTTTGAGAATAGGGTTACGGGTTCCGGCTGTAATATTAATATGAAAGAAACTGGTTTTTCACCCTATAAAAGATCCGACTATGAAAGGAGCATCGCTGAAAACAATAAAATTATTTTTACGTCCATTTAAAAATAAAAATGATAGTACGTATTATTTATTTCGATAATCAAGCAATATATCGGTTATAATGTTTAAAAATTTGATAACTTTTTATTGTTAAATTTGATGGATAGTAATTTTGCAGTTTATAGATGTATAAACCAAATTTATAAACCTGAAAAACTAACGTCTGAATTTGCATGTAAAGTTAAATGTTTTTATATAAATATTTTGAATAAAATTATAGGACGAATTATTATATGAAAGTATAAGTAATAACATAATCAGTTAAATCAAAATGCTTTATACTTGTTAGTAACCATCAAAATCAATGACTACTAAATATTGCTGGCACGATATTTTAGATTCCTAATCAACAAAGATTACGTGAAGCATAAATCATTTCAATCTTAATGTTGTTTAGCTAATGGAGATATTAACTATTTTGGGAACCTTTAACCTTTAACCGTTATACAACTAATAATAATAACGATTACAGCAATATTACTATTTAATTTCTACAAGTTCAATAATCTAACTTTATTGTATTATCTTATTTCATTAAATAATAAACTATCAGTTAAAGATTATATTATTTTTTTCTAAATGATTAAGAAAAAATTCTTGAAGAATAAATTATCTCAATCAGAATGTTGTTTAGCTAATGGACATGCATATTAACTATTCCAAAATCTTTAACCGTTATACAACTAATAATAACGACGATTACAGTAATATTGCCATTTAATTTCTACAAGGTCAAGAATCTAATTTTATTGTATTATCCTACTTCATTAAATAATAAACTATCATTAAAGATTATGTTAATTTTTATTTAAATGACTGAAAAATATTCTTGTTCTAAGTTTGTATATCATTTTATTAGGTCGTCCTTATATGTTAATATAAAATCAACACGATTAAATAAACTACAAATACATCTTCTTTAATTAGAAACAACAATTCAAATTTCTTATTTAGTTGATAAATTATTGTATGCTATAACATGATTCAAGGTAATTTCATCGCCAAATATTTTGCTTACCTAACCATATTTGAAACAAATTTTGAGGTAATTTTTTTGCTTTCTTTCAACTTGTGCGTCACCAAATACGTATGAATTACTCCAAACGAAAGTGCTTAGTATCCCTGAATTGGTATTGCTTGCAATGTGTACCTCAAGTTTTAAATCTGATTTATTATGTAATTTCATCAAATTAAAATATAACAACAGTAAATTTAAATATACTAATGTTTTATTCATATGTGTTTTAGTGATTTCAGATAGCGTGTTAGTCATAGTTCGTCCAATACAATCATTCGTCGCTCGACCTCTCTTATCCGTCGAGCAATGCACGTTCTATCTAGCGATACATGTTGATATGGTTATTCAAGCCACTCAAATATAAATAAGTCATAATTTAAAATCACTAAAAATAACGAATAAAAGTTTAGTAAAAATAATATCTAAAGAGAACTCTAAGCTCATAAACGACATGCACGAGTCTCTAAGAATTAAAATAAAGAATAATGTCTTCGAAGTATCCACCTGGAATGATAAAATATCTAAGTAACTGAAAGTGTGTAATAGTCAACTACCGCTAGAAGAAATCAACGTACTATTCTTTTGTTCAACAAAAAGTCTGAAATCTAGCTACAAGCTATATTACCTATATATGCAAGCCACACACGATGTGACAAGCCCAAGCGGGTTAATTACATGTAAGGATACCCAGTAAATATTATTTATCACCGAGAACAAAAAAAATTTGGACTAAACAGTTATAACAAAATACAATAATCATTAACTTAAGTAACTAAATAAATTAAAACTGAAGTTTGAAAGCTAAACTGATGAACCTGAGTTAAGTTTTGATAATTGAATATCGTTGAGTTTCTGGAAATTCTACCTAACAAGCAATGGTTCATGCGGGTATGAGCATGATTGGCCCAATCCCCGGTCTTGGAGACTTTTATATCTGGGTAAGTTGACCACTTCTCAAAAACACATAAATCTGATGGCACATGTGAGCATAAGGATGGTTATCCCGTTCCCGACCCTAGCGACTTTTACACTTGGAGAAGTTAGCCACATTTTTGTTTTCTTGAATCTGAATCTGGATCTAAACACATTAGCACCTACAAGTGGGGTTGCTAACCCTCGCCACCGTGGCACTTACACTTGAAAAAGTTGACTACTTTTCTGTTTTGAATCTGAATGGATATAAGCAATGGCATAGAAAAAATCAAATCAAACAAAAGATTCAAGTACTTCTGACATTTTGAGCTAGTTGGGTTATCATGCAAGGGAATTCAGTTTTTATAAGTTAATTGTGTATGAACTAGTATAGATTTACATAATCAAAATAATTTAAAAAAATTAAACAAATAGTTAAAGGATTTACACCTAAAAATTAATTAGGCACTTTCTTATCAATAATTTTTTATTAAATATTTTCATATCCGACCTTGAGTTAGGGAATTGTAAACTCAACTTACCTTAATCGATTATCAAGAACTCTACCAACGAGTTCGTGTAAAACATTTTGAGAATCTACAATAAGAAGTTTGAACCATTAGCCCAATAATTAACTTCAGCCCAAATTTACCAAATTAGGTTCTACTTGGCCATAATATCATACTTAGATTTTTTTTTCTCTATGAACTATGTCGTTCCAACCCTTCAAGCATTATAATCTTGATGGTAGAGAGCAAAAAAAATATCTTAGATGTTTCTCTCAAAAACCTTAGGTCATGGGTTCTTACAAAACCTTTTGAATTCTTGCTTAAAACCTAGGATTTTAGAAATTTTAGATGTTGAACAACGTTAATCTAAAATTTCTAGCTTGAATTCATCGTAGGAATCTTACCTTGAATGGATTATAAAAGCCCTAGATCATTCTTGCTCGAAAAAACTTCTCCAAAATGCTATAAAAATAATTGGATTTCTCTCTCCCTCAAGTGTATTATAAAATACGATTTCGGTGTTGAAAATTTAACTTGGCACATCGTGCGACGCGTTTCATGGCACCCCGTGCCAGGAGAATTTTTAAAAACTCAAAAATTTGCCCATCTGACCCGAATCTGTCCTAGCACGTTGTGCCACACGTCCTTTGGAACGTCGTGTTTTTCAGGAATAAATTGATGTTTCTGCCCTTCAGTAAAATAGTCACAATTTCTTGCAGGAGTGTCAAAATGACAAACAGTTTTAACTTATAAAAACTAGACTCGGGGGGCTTTCATTTTAGGTATATTTCATAGCTTAACTCATAATACAATGGGAGATATAATTATTTAAAATTAGGTCACGTACGAGTATGTTCTCTTTCTTCTATCAAAATATTTCTAATTTGTTCTTGTCCTTCTTTATAGTTATCCATACAGCCTTCCAAACATAAGATTTAGGTAATATAAAGCTTACAACTTCTCAAACACACGTGTGTCCAACTTATAGACTGGACGAAGACGTAATAGGTAGCAAAAAATTATATAGGGTATTACATTCAAATTATCAACATCAATATTTACTATCAAATACCTTATTTTACATATTCCTTATATGCATTTTGTAAAAAAAGTTACTTAAAAGTTTATTAGATCTCAAGTGACCTAATAATATAAGATATATTTACTAGTACTACAATCTTAATAATTAATAGTGTAGTTGCAATATTTCCTTAATCTTTGTTCCTCTGCTAGTGATCACGCCCAACTATGCCTTATAAAAAGGATAAGCGGATGTTGCAAGTATAATCTGAGTATTTAGCTAGAGTCGAATCCTCAAGGAATTAACCTACCAATTGCTTTTGTTAGACTCAATAAATTCTTCGTAGACAACTTCCCAAATATTTTGAACAACAATTGGTGATATTTTAACTAACTATAACTGAATAACGTTAAGTAAACTAACATCTAACTATGATTGAGTTGTAAGAAAATAAGAGAAGGATCTAAGACTGTGATTTTCCCTATTTATGGAATCCCTTCCTGTTATGTTTCATATATATTTGCATAATCGTCACTATCGATCATGAGCACTCTTAATACTGTAAATTTATTCCGAGTAATTACGATAATTTACTAGACACACTTTCTCGAGTTACGCTAGTTGGCTTTTATTACAACTCACTTAAGATCACACCCAAGGCTTTGTTATCCCTAATTTCGCCTTTAAACCCTCGATTATTGATCCCTCATATATTTTGGGAGTGGTGTTGTTCAACAATTACCTAAATATGCGCTCTCTCCCGAGTGATACATACTAAATAGGCACAACTAATTGAGGATCCTATCAATTAACTACAACAAAAACGTAGTTGAACAAATAGATATTAAACTGGGCAAACAATATTAATATAACACGAAGTTCATCCCTCAACACGTTTCATCAAAACCCTAGACTAAATAATTAGCTACCCATAATCGTATTTATCATAGCATCAAAATTCATCATAAATGATAAATACAGAGGGAAGAAATATAGAACTCGATGTCGAATTATCCTCCTTGCCTCTTGCCTCTTCTTGCCATTCAACTCAATTGTATAAACCTTGATAATGTCCCTTTGGGCGAGCTGGACCTCTTATAGGTTAAGTAGAATTACCTTCGAACTTCCAAGTTTACCCTTGAAATTATGTAATTCTAACTGGACTAGCGCGGTAATGGCCACGCATATAGCATAGTATTCTGTCTCGAGTTCCTGGGCTAGCGCGATCGCGCTAGTGGCCGCGCTAAGTTGGATCATCATTTTAGCTCTTCTGTGCTCTCTTCTTTCACAGTACTCATCTCCGAGGGGCTTCCCTTGATTCAGTTTAGCTTCAAACACTATCCTAAGTCCTCGTAAGCGCAACTCGCTCCTGCAAAACATGAAATTCATAATTAGAGCCAACTAATCGTCATTTAACCATCCTAGAATAGTGAAGCATAGTAAAGTTGGGGCATAAATAGTTACCAAACTATATGAATCTATCCTATTATCAACACCCAACACTTAAATCATTGCTAGTCCTCGAGCAATCCACTATATTCTATAAAGGTTCCTTCACTAAGCTTTTCCCCTAACGTATCACACCAAGAACAACTCACCAAAGTTACGTCTAGTAGTGTACAATCTTTGCCTCAAAAGTCGACTCTCACGTGCCGTGCAATATTTGTAATTATTCAAATTACTCTATATAGAGGTCAAGGCTTACCTTTCCTTCGTGAATCACATGCCATCATATCACACAAGAGAGTAGTTCCACAAATAATAATATTAAGAACAATTAGGAACTTAGATAGACAAAATTCGCTCACTCTCAAAAAGAAAATTCATATGCCACATAGATGCACCATAGGCTTGTCCGTAGTGTACTACTCTACTAATCAAGCCCATTCAGTCTAAGATCAAGTAGGTCTTCATTTGGTTGTAATGTATGCTAAGGGACATGTAGGATATATTCGGATATAGTGACTAACCTCCCTAAGCACTTTTAATACAACACCATTCGCATTCTGAAACCATACGTATGTCAAACCAGCCATTCCACCACACTTTTCTTTATAATACCCCAAATTTCATTAGGTGCAATTGTATCAAGCCACCACTTATCAAGTACTACACTTACTTATTCTTTTTTTTTTCCAGTGGCGCTTATTCTTTTATGTTTCAAAATACACTACCAAAAAGATCTTTTTGTATCAACGTCGAGGGCTTCTCTTTCTATTTCAGCTCCTAGCCCATCAGTACTAACTAAAAACTAGAAATAAAATAAGCAAAAACTAACTACACCAGTTCAAGCAAAACACTTGAAAAAGAACCCTAACCCAAAAAAACCCAAGGGGGAGTTACTACACTACCTAAAATAAATAAATCTTTTTGGTATTTTCAGTGGCGCTTATTATTTTATGTTTCAAAGTACTATACCTTTTCTCTATTTCATTGGTTCCACTCAAAAAACCAAACCACCACCCCGTACTTTAACTTTTGCATAATTCATAACCATTCAAGTGCTCGTGGGAGGTAAAGGGGTTCAACCACATGGGTCGTTCAAAAAATTAGGTAATGTTTGTAATGTGGTTGCCAAAGAAACAAGCTTATAGGATCAACGAGGTTAACTACGATTTATCACATTTAGGCGGGTCTACTTTATATATATGGCTTAATAAAGAAATGCCTATATCACTTCTAAGACTCAATAAAACTACTATTTTACTTTGCAATACACATGAGGTAAGTTCTAGGCATCAAATACAGAGCATAAAATACAAAAACAACTCAGACATACATGGCCCATGACTCACTCCAGATCAGCTTATCAAGACATTCTCGTTTGAGCACTCAAGTTAGTTACAAACGTACAATTTAAGGCACTCTAATAAGAATCAACCATTGAGACTGAGTGTCACACCCCAGTACCTATTATGTTCAGGTGTATCAACGCCAAGGGCTTCTCTTTCCATTTCAGCTCCTAGACCATCAGTACTAACTAAAAACTAGTAATACAATAAATAAAAACTAACTACACCCAGTTCAAGAAAAACCCTTAGAGAAATTGAAATGCATAAGAAAGAGTGACAACATGTCACTCTAACCCCTTAAAAGAGGTGAAATGACTCAAAGAGTCAAGTGAATTGTGTCAAATGAATCAAAAGAAGTGCTTATGGAAAGATGGAACCCACTTGAACAAAAACATGACCTA